>ML778743.1:625302-685940 GCA_009831015.1 Picea engelmannii
CAAAAAAAAAAAAAAAAAAGTGATTACTTTTTTGAATTCTTATGATATTTTAACATGTTATATCATTTAGCATGTAGTATCTCTTATTTGTAGACTTCAGATACAAGGACATGATACTATATTGTGTTATATCAATTTTAATTCATTTATTTGTTTTTTTAGCATTTTATTTTAGATTTCTTTTATTAATTAAGTTCATGTCTTTTTTCCCATTGTTTTTGTCATCATATACTCTACATATTTTACTATATTATATATTCTTAGTCCTGTTGTCATTTTGAATGGAAGTTCATAAACCCATTTAATGATTGTTCATTGTTGATGCTTATGTTAAACATTTACTATTATTGCTAGCTCTCCTCTTTGGATTGATTTATCATGTGTATCAAAGAATGTTTTTGCATAACTAACAACATTTTTTGCGAAATGTAAGCTTTACCTTATTTGTTTTAGAGCTGTACTTAAGCTTTGAACATTGTTTTAATATGTTTCATTGGGATTGATGCGATGTTTTATTGTTTTACTCACTCTGAAATATTGCTTGTTGCATTTGAGTTTTCACACAAGGCATTTGTGCATTAAAGCTTCATAAAGGAATCTTAATATTCTAGTTGTTGCTTGTGGTGATAAAATCACTTATCACAAAACTTCCATAACTTATCAGTTGTCTGGCAATTGAAAATTCAAATTTGAATGCTTACTTTTATATATGATATAATGTAGTGGTAGGGTTAGTTTGTTACTTGCTTAGGTTCTAGTGATTTGTTAATGGGGTTATAGTGAATCACTTATCACAAAACTTCCATAACTTATCAGTTGTGTGGCAATTGAAAATTCAAATTTGAATGCTTACTTTTATATATGACATAATGTAGTGGTAGGGTTAGTTTGTTACTTGCTTAGGTTCCAATGATTTGTTAATGGGGTTATAGTGATGCATACGTACATATCAACACAGATTCATTTTATTTTTGGATATATTATCTATTAAGATGGATAAAAGGAAATAAAGGCACAATTTATTACTGTATAAAAGATTAGAATGAAGATGTCTATGTTAAGATTTTTTTATTAATATTTTTAGTATTATTATGGTTGGTTTTTATTTTTATTTTTATTTCTAATTTGTATAGATTTCAATTTTATTTTATTAGCATTACATATTGGATGTTATATTACTACATAGTAAAGTTCTTCCACAAGTTCTTGTTCTATTCAGGAGTTCATTATTACAGGATCAAGCTCTATAGGCAAGTTGTGCTCCTTAAAATTTTAACGTCACTTTTATGTGGGGCATTATAGTAGGTTACCTATGTCTTGCCATTGGTAAGCATGGTTGTTTGTTTGAGCGGTTCTTAAGTTTTCACGAAAACAACCACCCCGCCCGCCTCCTTCTTTTTGTAGATCAACAAAAAAAACGAAGTTGCAGCTTTTATGTGGGAGAGGATACGAACCTATTGGAAGTAGACCTAAAGAAATGGTTTCTTAGGAGGTTGCCCCTATTATTATTATTTGCAGTGGAGGTTATTCGAAGACCCCTAAACTAAATAATAATAATAAAGCTGGACCCCTGCAAATGCAATGATTTTGGTAAAATACATATAAGGCAGCCGCTCTGTATCATATTGGTTAGTACGTGATAAATGGGTTCCAGATCAAGGCGAAAGCCGACTCGTCGACTCGAGGAGCTGCCTTCGCTTTTACTTTTTTCATTTTTTTTTGCATTAAGCAAGCATACACTTTGATTCTTTATTGCATGTTCTTATCTAAAGTGTCAAACCTTCTCCAAAATTTGGTGATCTTACAAAGTAAGCTCGCTATTCAATAGCTCAATGTGTGGAAATTCTTTACCTTTCTGTAGGAGATCATAAATGTGCATCTACTGTGGAAATGCTTATGAGAGACATTAGTGGTGCCAATTCGGTTAGTTTTGCTGCTACAAATCAATGTTACATCAAATTTTTTTTTTTTCTTTTTCTTTTTCTTTTTCTTTTTCTTTTTCTTTTTCAGAGGTGACTTTATTTTGGTTTTCCATATTACATTTTCTAGAATACTAGTATTGTTAGTGATACATATCTAAACAATTAAAAATAAAATTTGTGTAGTACATGGATATAAGTAAAATTTATGTGAACTAAAATCTTCTACATGTGAAATGATTTGTGTTGGTTTTAATGTAAACACTTTTAGTTTGCAATAATATTTTAAATGATCCATGAGGATTTCTGTGGTCACTCACTTATTCCAATTGTCTTAAAACAATCTTTTGACAATTTACTATTTTAGGGTCCCAAACTTTCAGGGCCTAAACATCGTTTTTTACGATCAGACACCTCAAGGATAGTCGAAGGCTCTAATTTATCCTTGAAAATGAATCTCCTTGTTGATACCTTTCCAACGAGCTATCCTGTGCCCTAAACGAAGGTATACAAACATTATGACCCCAGGAAGTTGATAGGGCCCGCATGACTTTTGACACTTCATCTCTTAGGGTTTGGTTTTTGTATGTCTAGGGTTTTGGAATTCATGTTTATTGAAAAAATGCCTTCATAGCCTCATTGTACTCATATTCTTGTGAATGAGCATAGCCGTCACATCTCTTCTCAGAGATAAGCTCCCACCATTCTAGCAAGCTTGTTTTCAGTTTACATTTTACAGTTTTTAACATATTTCTTATTTAATAGAAGTCAAGTTTTATTGTATCCTGTTCACTGTGTCTTTATGTTAATATTATAAATCTGTGTTTTCATTTCATTCCGCTCATAAATCCAGACTAGTGGTATCAGAGCAGTCTATTCCTTGTCGTTTTTTAGTGCATGTTCTCGATGCGGTCATGGTATAGAGAATTGGGTCTCGATATTGTTTCTCTTAAGGAAAACTTCTTTTGCACGCCCAAGAAACCGTTCATGGCGGGAGAAAATAAATACGATGGGACATGAGATCCTTTCAAAATGTTACTTAAGGAAGCCCTTGAGAGACAGAGGAACGAGATGATGGACATATTTGCACAAATCCTTCGATGACTGCCGACAAGTGACACATCCACCTCAAGCAGAGGCGTCGCCCCCTTCAAGGTAGGAATCAATTTTGATATTCATATATTTGAAGGTCAAATAGATGCAGATGTCGTAGATAAATGGTTAAACCTTCTAGAAGGGTATTTTTCTGTCCACAACTTTTCCAATAGAGAAAATATTACATTTGCGTTCATCAAGTCCATCCCCCATGTCAAATATTGGTGGGAGACTTTCTATGAGAAAAAGGAAATAGAGGGATCCACATTATTTGTAGTTGCACACACTTGGGATTCCTTTAGGGATGCTATTAAGGAAAAATTGTATACAAGATGGACCACATTGCGGAAGGAAAGAGACCAAACAATGCCAAAGTTCACCAATGTCTTCCGTATCTTGCACACCAAGTTGGGTATCAAATATTCTAAGCGACATATGGTGCTCAAGTACCACGATGGTCTATATAGATACATCAATAAAAAATGGATTTTTTGGACATCTCATCCTTGGGTGCGGCCTATCGATATTCCATCAAAATCAAGAAGAAGCTTAAACAAAAGACGTGGTAGTTTGGGTCTAACCCCTCACAACAGAAGTAGGGAAAGGGAATCCCCAACCCACAAAACAAAGGACAGATAAAATATGGGAAACCTCACGAAAAACATTCCAAGACGCAAGCAAAGAAGGACAATGGGAAGACGAAGAAAGATGTCGGGAAGTGGTGTGACTTCCATAAGATCCCCTGGCGTAACACTGTTGATTGTTGCTCAAAGTAGTCATTGGTGGTTGAGGTAACAACATATGAATCAGATGCAAGTTTCGACTCCGAGTTAGAACCAGAAAAGGGGATATGAATCATTGACGCGGAACCGAGTTCCACTCTTGCTACCACCAGGATCCAGCCCGGTGAACCTGATGAGCCAGAGGAAGGTGAACGCCTCTTTCATTAATAGATGTGGGTGAAAGGCACTCCGCTGCACTTCATCGTTGATAGTGGTATCCAAAAGAACCTCATTTGAGTAGAGGTTATCAAACGACTAGCCTTGTCGACAACGCCGCACCTACAACCCTACACTATCGAATGTCTCTGTCAAGGAAGCGATCTTCGCGTCAGCCAACAGTGGCGCCTGTCATATGACATCAAGCCATTCAAATATGAGGTATTGTGTGATGTTTCTCCCCTTGAAGTTTGTGATTTTCTTTTGGGCCAACCTTATTTATGGAAACTTCATGTTGTATATGAGTTTAGGCATTGTAGTGTTATTATTATTTTGAACATGAAATTGTACAGGATACCCGAGGTAGTCCCACCTAGTGTTATTTCTTTGATCTCTTCTAAGCAATGAAGGAAGGTCATTTCTAAGAATGAGAAGTTTGTCTTCTTAATGATTCACTCTTAGAGTGAGAAAAAGGTTGCAACCAAATCCATGGCATCCATGACTGACCTCTCCACGCAATATAAGCAAGTGGATAAGGTCATGGAAGAGTACAAAGACATCTTCTCATCACCTATTAGGGTACCTATGCACTGTCAGGTCAAGAATCCCATTGATATGACCCCCGACCCATCGCTACTCAATGGGCTAGTCTCTAATCACTCTCTACTATAAAACGAGGAGATCAAGCATCAGATGCAAGAACTGCTCCACAAGGGGCACATACAACCCAACTCATCACCTTTTGGAAGCCCAATCATGCTGGTACAGAAGAAAGATGGGACCTAAAAACTCTGCATTGATTACCGGGCCCTAAATAAAATCACAGCTAGGAACCGATACCTAATTCCCCGAATCGACGATGTCCTTGACCAATTCAAGGGGAAAAAACATTTTAGTAAGATTGATCTAAAGTCTGGCTACCATTAGGTCCCAATAAAGCAAACAAATGTATGGAAAACTGCCTTCAAGTCAAAAGAAGGTGTTTTTGAATGGCTGGTCATACCCTTTGCTTTGAAAAATTCCCCAACAACTTTCATGATGATGGTGGACGATATATTGAGGCATTTCACTAATTATTTTGTGGTGGTGTATCTAGATGACATCCTCATATACAAAAAGACTTGGGCATAACACTTGCAGCATATTCAGTGGGTTCTTCACACTCTGTGAAAACACAAGTTATATTCCAACTTGGAAAAATGCTCATTCGATATGGACAAGGTCCAATATATAGGCTACATTGTTGATGCGCATAGTGTGCATGTTGATCCAACCAAGATCCAAGTGATATGTGACTCGCCAGCCCCAACCATGCTCACTGAGCTTCAAATCTTCTTATGCCTTGTCAATTTCTATCGCAAGTTCATGTTGGGATTCTCCCATATTGCATGGGACCTCAACCAAATAACAAGGGGTGGTGGTAAGGACAAATTTGTGTGGGGCCTATCCCAACATAAAGTGTTCGATGATCTGAAGCATCTCTTGTTCTCATACCCAGTGCTTTTATTACCTAACCTATAAAAAACCTTTGAGAATGAGACAAATGCTTCATACTATGCTGTGGACGCAGTCCTCACTCAACACGGCCACCCCATGGCCTATCATAGTGAAACAATATCAGATGCCATCCATAAGTACCCTACTTACGACAAAGAAATGTAATCCATTGTGCAAGCCTTCCGCCAGTGGAGGAATTACATTCTCGATAAGGAGACAATCATCCACACTGATCATAAGCCTCTAGAGTTCATGTAAACACAAGGAAAATTGCAGAATCACTTCCATCAGAAGTGATCCACATATTTGCAGCAGTTCCACCTCAACATCAAGTATAAAAAAGGAAGTACCAACCGATTCGTTGATTTCCTTAGTGACCTCCAGTCGCGACACTCACCACAATGATAGACTCTTTCAGCCACGAGACCTCTGGATGGCCCCACCTCTATGAGACATATATTGACTTCGCCAACACGTACCAAATGTTGGGTGCAAACATAACTATTACTAATTTCCATCTTCAAGACGAGTTGTTGTGCCATCTGGGACATCTCTGTGTTCCATCAAGCAAGTGAATGGAGATGATTTGGGAATCCCACTATAGTTGGGTGTCATGACACTTCAGCGTGGAAAAGACAGTGGCAGTGATGCAAATACATTTATACTGGCCGAAAATTTGACAGGATGTAAGAAAGTATATCTGGCCCTGCACTCCCTGTTCTATTGCCAAACCAACCACTAAGAAACAAGACATACACACTCCTTTTCCTACTCCTAACATGCCCTGGGAATCCATCTCAATGGAATACATGTTGGGCCTTCTGTCCACCAAATGGGGAAATAACTGTGTTTTTTTGTTGTTGATCATTTTTCCAAGATGGTGATTCTAGCCACCTACAAGAAGAACATCAACGCAGAACCCACTGTTAATATCTTATTTGAACGAGTGTGGGTACACATTGGGATCCTAAAAACCATTATCTCCGATTGGGAGATTTGGTTCCTCAACACATTCTGGTCGAGCCTCTGGTCATTGCTAGACACCAATCTCATCAAATCCAGTGCCATCAACCCCTAGATGAATGGCCAAATCAAGGTCGTCAACCAGATGATCGTGCACATCCTACGCATGTACAATTCCAAGCACCCCCAAACCTGGTATGCGAGTCTTACCTATGTTCAACACAACTACATCATAGCCATACATATCTCAACCGGCCACAACCCCTTTCAGGTGGGGTTGGGATTTCAACCATTGGGTCCCATGGATGTTGCACTACCCCTTGCGGCCACCCGGGAAGACTCGTTGCATGGTCCAACTGAAGCTGAAAATACACCCAGTTCATTGAGAAGATCCAACACATCCACCATCAGGATCAAAATATTTTATATAAGTCCAATGCTAAGTAAAAGTGGCGCCATGATCAACACTGGGTGCCACACCAGTTTCAGGTGGGGAACAAAGTTTGGTTGCACTTGTAGAAAGAACGCCTTACACAGACTCATCATAAGCTTCATCCACTCCATTATGGACCTTAAACCATCACCAAGGATGTGAGTGACAATTATTTTGAGCTCAACATTCCCCCCTTCCTTGGCTTGCACCCAATGTTCAATGTGGACCTCCTTCGACCCTATTTTCCACCATTATTGGACACCTCAGAGATCACAAAACAATTGACACCAACAGAGCTCAACCATGACTGCATGTAACATGCATACAGTGATCATATTTTGGACACACAGGTCGAGGGAACTCTCTAGCAGAGGATCCAACTTTATTGGGTTGTCAAAGGAGGGCAGCTCTTGCATTAAGGCAAGTGGCTCACCTGGGGCCAAATTCAACAGAAATTTCCTCATCTAATGGGGGAAATCAATGCAATGGATACCATTGCTTCATAATGGGGGAGGATCGAACCAGGAGGATCTTGGTGGCCACCCACCTATTCCAATTGGCTCAAAACAGTCTTTTGGCAATTTACTATTTTTAGTAGTTTTTCGGGTCCCAAAATTTCGGGTTAATTTTGAGGGCCTAAATGTATTTTTTTCACAGCCTCATTGTAACCATATTCTTGCAAATGCCTTCAGAGCCTCATTGTAACCATATTCTTGCAAATGCGAGTAGCCATCACATATCTTCTCAGAGATAAGCTGCCACCATTCTAGCGAGTCTTCCACTCTGTATTTTTACAGTCTCTGTACATTTCTTTCATTAATAGAAATAATGTATTATTGTATGTGTGTGTTTATGGTTGCATCTCTAATACATTTCTGTTATATTATTGGATATATGTGATATCTCTGTGCATTTCTTTATTACATCTCTGCTCTCATTTCATGTTGGAAATAATCTGGATCAGTGGTATCAGAGTAGGCTTCTCTTGATCATTTTTCAGTGCATATCCCCGATGAGGTTTGAGTATAGAAATTTGGGTCTCGATCTTGTCTCTCTTGAATACAATCACTATCGTACGCCCAATAAACCCTCCATGGTGGAACAAAAGAAAAATGACGGAGCAACCAATTCTATCAATTTGTTGCTTGAGCAAGCTCTCACGTGACAGAGGGACAAAATGATGGAGAATTTTTCCCACATAATTCAACGCCTGCTGACAACAAAAGACACATCTTCATCAAACAACCACTTTGGAATCACCTCTCCTTTCAAAGTATAGGCTAATTTTGATATTCCCGTATTTGAAGGTCATATAGATGTGAATTCCCTAGAGAAATGGTTAAATCTATTAGAAGGTTATTTCTCTGTTCATAATTTTTCCGAGAGGGAAAAGATCACCTTCACACTCCTTAAAGCTCTCCCCCATGTCAAACATTAGTGAGAAACTTACTGGGAGAAAAGTTACACATAGGATTATGGAATATATGGGGTCGAGCCCACTTGGGAGTTTTTTGTGGATGTGATAAAGGAATAATATTACCCTATTTACAACTATGAGGACCAGTACATGAGATGGACCACACTGCGACAAGATAGGGGCCAAGTAGTTCCGGAGTTCACCAATACTTTCCATACCTTGCGCACCAAGATGGGTATCAAAGAATCCAAACGAAATTTGGTTCTAAAATACCGTGGGGCTCTAAACAGATACATCTAAAGTGAAATGGATTTTCTGGACATCTCATCACTCGATGCTTCTTATCGATATGTTGTTAAAATTGAGAAAAAATTTAAGCACCAGAACAAATGAGAGTTTGGGTCTGCAAATATGCAACAACCAAAGTATGATAAAGACGACCCTAACAAACAGTCCCCTGAAAACCAGTCCAAGCCACATGAAAAGAAGGTTCATGGGAAGACAAAGAAGGACACCGAAAAATGGTGTGATTTCCACAAAATCTCCTGGCACAACAGTGATGAATGTCGCTCAAAACAATCATTGGTGGCTGAGATCAAAGACAATGAGCCAAAACCTTATTCATAATGTGATTATGAAAATAATGTTAAAATATAGATCATCGACGCAAACCCCACTGCTATTGTCGCAACCACAAAAATTCAACCAGAAGAACGAACAGATCCTGAAGAGGGGGAGCACCTTTTTCATTCACAGATGTGGATGAAGGGAACCCCACTGCATTTTATTGTTTATACAGGAAGACCAAAGAACCTCATCTCAGCAAAGGTCGTCAAACAATTGGGATTGTCGACAACATCAAACCCACAACCATACACCATCGGGTGGCTTCGCTAGGGATGATATCTTTGTGTCAGCCAACAATGTTGATTATCATATGACATCCAACCCTTCAAGGATGAGGTATTATGTGAAGTTTTCCCACTGGATGTCTGTGACATTCTCTTGGGCCAACCATATATGTGGAAGCGTCATGTTATTTATGAGTCTCGACCCCACAAACATAGTTACCAACTTCATGAGAACTGTGACCTCAAAATGAGAACTCTGGCCCAAAAAACCCATATTTTTTCATAAAAGACATCAAAATCAACCCCCAAATCAAAAAGTGGTTCTACTGGTAACACCATTTTTTAAAATGGAGTCAAAATTACAACATTTTTCAAACATGCGCTTCAAAACTTGGACAGTAGCTCAAAAAAACCTTAAAATCAACACCTAAAAACAAATAAGATGTTTTTGATTTTTTTTTTCTTTTCAAAACGTTAAATTTTGAGATCATTTGAAATCGTATTTTTATCACTTGGTACCATTAAAAACAAAACCTCAAAATCAACCATCAAATTGAAAAGTACTGCTACCAGTAGCACCCATTCTAAAATTGGGGTATGAAAATGACACATTTTTATAATGTGGTAAAATAAAAAATCATTACTATAAACAAAATCATAAAAGAAACCCTTAAATGTTTACTTTTAAAATGTTATTATCATGCAAAGCACAAGATAATACATAATGCCATGAAAATATCACAATAGAGTTTAAAAATTCAACTTCACTTTTAAATAATTTTTTACTTTTAATAATAACACAGTAAATACAAGTTACATTGAATGAAACATAAATATTTTTTTAAAAGTATTGTTATATTGACTATATTCAAAACATATGAGTTAAGGAATTTTATGAGCTAACAAAATTGTGAAAAACAAAGAAAAACTAGAAAGAAATGAAAAAAATTTAAAATTTCCCCTAAAAACAATAATTTAAAAAACAAAAATACATTTTTTTTTCTTAAAAAGAAGAGCAAAAAATCCCTTCAAACTTAAAAAAAGAAAAACAAAATTAGAAAAAAAAAAAAAAAACTAAAAAATAATCAAAATTCAATAATTTTTTTAAAAACAAACATCTAAAATATTATTTTTTTAACTAAAACACTAATATTACCTAAACTACAAATTTGTTTAAATAGTTTTTTTTAATAATATGTTAATAATCTAAAAATGTTATAATCTAACATTGTTATAATAATATTACCTAAACTACAAAACTACAAATTTGTTTAAATAGTTTTTTTTAATAATATGTTAATAATCTAAAAATGTTATAATCTAACATTGTTATAATATAACATTGTTATAATAATATTACCTAAACTACAAATTTGTTTAAATGTTTTTTTTAATAATATGTTAATAATCTAACAATGTTATAATATAACAATGTTATAATATAACAATGTTATAATATAACATTGTTATAATAAAACAATGCTATAATATAACATTGGTATATTTTAACATTGGTATATTATAACAATGTTATAATATAACAATGTTATATTATAAAATATATTTATGTTTTTTTGTTTAGATATTAATAAAGTTTTTTTTGTAAATTTATTTTTTTAAGGTTTTTGATATATATATATATATATATATATATATATATATATATAGTTTTAAGGTTTTTCAATTTATTTTTGTTAATTTTTATTTAAATTTTGTATTTTAAGTTTTTTAATTTGGGGTTTTTTTTATATGTTTTTAATTTTTTTGGGGGGTTTTCATCTTTTTAAAGTTTTTTTGGGCTACAATTTTTTTTTTTTACCATTTTGTTAATTTTTTCTCATTTTTCTTACTTTATATGTGTGTGTGTGTGTGTGTGTATTTAATTTTATTGTTTTCTTTTCCTCTTTAGCTTTTTAGGTTTTTCTTCAATGGTTTTTTCTCATAGAATTTTTTTTTTTTAATGCTTTTGTTTTTTAAATTTCAATTCTGTTTGTTTTCTTATTTATTTTAGTTTTTAATTGATCCAAAAAAAATGAATTATATATATTTTTTACATATTTAAAAATATTGTTATTTAACAACAATTATTTTCTATGTATTCAAGCAAGGTAAAAAAAGTGTGTGAAAAATGATATTTTCCACTATATTTAAAATGTATGGAACCATAACTTAATTAAGGACAGATAATTATATGAAAAAACTTAATTTCAAAAAAATAAATGGTGTAGAACATTTTTAACATTGGATGAAGCATGAAAATATGATTAAAAACACGATTGAATAAAAATAAAAATAAAAACAAAAATAAAATAGAAAAGTTTGAAAATAGATGAAAAAACATCGTTGAGAAAAAAAAAATTGAACAATTTGAAAATAAGTGAAAAAATGACTATTTAAGAAAAACAAAGTGGAAACCTTATGTATCAGAAAATTTAAAATATAAAAAAACCACCTAAAAATGGAGGGGGTTGCTATCGGTAGCACCATTTTTAAAAACGGGGTAAAAAACTTGACCCCCCCAAAAATGAGAACTCTGTAGAGTTCTCGTTAAGTTGGTAACTATGTTTGTAGTGCCATTGTTTCTCTGGGGTTTCATCTCCACAGAATATTAGAGGTAGTTTCGACTACTGTTCCATATAAATAGTTCCGCAAGGTAGTATCTCATATCACAAAACTTAGCTTCTTCACAATCTGCTCAAAATGTGAACAAAAGGATATTGCAACCACTATAGCCTTGTCCCAAGCACCTTCTATCCAACATAAGTAGGTCAGCAAGATTGCAACAAAGTGTAAATATTTCTTCTGCACACATGCATCTCATGTAGCCAGAATGGTTAAAAATATCCAACCCTTCCAACCACATGTTCGTGACAACCTTCAACAAGCTAAGCAATGCAACTTCTCCAACAAGGCAAACAACTCATCAAGATGCAGATTCAACAAACGCTTTTCCCTCTCCTCTGGGAACTCAACGCAATGGAGACCATTGATTCCTAAGGAGGGAGGATTGATCTGGCCACCCACCTTTTCCAACTGACTTAAAATAGTTTTCTGGAAATTTTGGTAATTTACTATTTTTAGCAGTTTTTCGGGTCGTGAACTTCCGGAGCTGTTTTGAGGCCCTAAACATCGTTTTTTGGGCATCTACCGGTTGAAAAATATTATCATGATATTTTTTGCCAATATTTGTAGTCCTCAGATAGATCTTTCTAACGATGTATCGTGCGCCTAAATAGAGATTGTATGCAAAAGTTACGACCCCGAGAAGTTGATGCACTGACTTACCCAAATGGGGCCCACATGACTTTTGGCGCTTCATCTCCCAAGGTTAGGTTTTTGGATGTCTAGGGTTTTTGACATTCCTGTTTATTGTAAAAATGCCTTTAGAGGCTCATTGTAACCATCTTCTTGCGAATAGGAGTAGCCGTCACATCTATTCTCAGAGATAAGCTCCCACCATTCTAGCGAGTCTTTCACTCTGTATTTTTACAGTCTCTGTACATTTCTTTCATGAATAGAAATTGTGTATTACTGTATCTCTGTGTTTATGGTTGCATAGCTGATACATTTTTGTTATATTATTGGATATCCACGATATCTCTGTGAATTTATTTATTACATCTCCACTCTCATTTCGTTCTGAAAATAATCTACATCAAACCCTTTGCACATGGATATATAAAATCCTCCTCTTTTAATTGAGGTTTCTAGGAGTCCGAAATCCATTAATGTAGATCTACTAGACAGGGTCAAAGATTTTTGAAATGAAAAACAAGACCAATTTTGACTGTATAAGAACACTTGGATGACACCATCTTTTAGTGTAAGAATAGTTATGGTTGGAGCCTCTTAAAATAGAAGACGTTGAGAACAAAATATATTCTTGATAATATTAATGAAAGAAGATTTACTCGGGTAACCGTTAGAAGGAAGAGGACCATATCTACATCCACTATCCATACTGTCTCCCACAATTTACCTAAAACTTGCTTCCAAATGAGTATTGGGTGCACCAGAGGTGAGAGGCTCTATTGAAATAGAGTGAGCCACCGCAATGAAAGAAATTAGTTCAATAGAAAGGGAAGGGCCAATTAAAATGGCTATCATCGAGGAGGAATGCATGGAAATGGTGTCTGAAGGAGTAATGATGATCATGCAAGACCAAATCTAGGCCAAGGTATGGTTTGTGCATAGCTATGATAGAATCCTAACCACTGCCATTTGGTTCTATCGCATGATCTTGGGCCCCATCCCACTAAATAATGTCTTTATACATGTGAATAAAGTGAATAATGATCTATTAATAAATATGTTTATCGTTTCATAGTAACATGACTCATAGTTATGAAATATTATCATTGGAGCTTCTCTTAGCTTTGATATTTTAGGATATCTAGTAACAAAACGAATCATGTGAAGGTGGAATTTCATTTGGCTAAAACAAAATGGTACTTTGTTGATATAATATTCTTATAGATATTATCAACAAAGCTAATGATACTCAATAATATATGTGAGATATTATATTGTTAATAATATATGTGAGGGATTATATCGTTAATGCATTGATAAATGATATTGTTTAGCAGATTAATGAAAGACATCATTCCTTGTAAAATAAATTAATGTATTAAATAATTATGATTTATTGAGATGCATTAAATATTATAATACACTTATAAGTTTTAATACTTAGGTTTTTATATAGTTACATTCAAGATAGTTGAGTTTAATATATTTTTATTTATTAAGACTATGGTTATGTTTTATTTGTGAATAAATTAATGTTAGGGATAAATGCAAAATAAAATTGACAAAAATCAAATAAAAAAAAATGTGTTAAATCTAAAAACATAATATTATTTAAAATTTATATTTATAGAATATAACCAAATCATAAAATTTATAGAATATACTTTATTATTATATGATATAAATATAAACACAAACATAAATTTTATTTTCAAAATTAGTCTTTTAAATTTTAAAACCAAAACCAATCATCATTATATTACTTTAAACCAATTTATAAATAAACACACATAAAACCCAAAATGTTAACACATATAAATGGACAAACATAATCATTTCATGTAGCAAAAATGATTATTAACATATAAAAACACTATCATCATCATTAGCATATTTAATAAGTGTTTAATTTATAATAATGATATTAGCATATTTAATAAGTGTTTAATTTATAATAATGATATTAAACATATGATATGATCATTATTATAAATTAATGATCATGGTGATTTTAACATGTTTAATAAGTTTAATAAGTAAAAGTTGATTTGAGAGATAATAATTAATACCATTATTATAAATTAAGAAAATTATTTTCCATTTTAAAAGTCAATCCAAAATAATAATTGTTACTTTTTTTTTTCTCTTCTTTTCAATATGAGCACTCCACCACCTATTCCAAAAAATCCACTATGAGAGCCCCCCCCAAAATGACCCTAGAGACGATTATATGCAATCATTAAAAAAAATGAGGGAAGAGAGAGATGCAAAAATCCAAATAGAGTTAGAATCATTAGAAAAAATGAGTGAAGAAAGAGGCGTAAAAACATAAACAATCAACCCAAGAAGGAGAGGCTGAAGAAAATCACAACTTGAGAGATAGGATTAAAGATTTAGAAGAAAAACTAACCAACAATTTGACCCTTAGTAATATGGAAAACAAATTGGATATCAAACCCATCAAAGAGGAAATGAATAAGCTAATTGAACAACGTAATAAAAGAGCCTTGAACCTCATAATTTTTGGTATAAAAGAACAACAAGAGGAGGATACGCTAGCAATAGTAAAAGAAGAATTAAATAATAAATCAAAAATTGATACAACTTACCTCATAGAAGCAAAGAGGCTAGGAAAAATAATTGATCACAAAGATAGGTTGATTCATGTCAAAGTAAGTTGTAATGACCATAAATATAGCATACTCATTAAATCTCCAAGCTTAAAAGGTTCAAGAATATTTATAAATGAAGACCTCATTCCCAAAGACCAAGATGAATTAAGGAAGGAAGTTCAAAAGGTAAAAGAAGCTAGGAAAGAAGGAAAATGGGAAATAATTAGAAATCAAAAAGCTATTTTTAGGGATAGAGACCCGAAGGATAATAATAAATAGGAATTTGGGACACTTGGTATCCTTTTTTGGAATTGTCGTGGATTTCCATGGCGCAAAGGTCCTATGATAAGTTGGATCCCGAGTGATATTGATATTATTTGTCTAGTTGAAACTTGGGAGCATGAAGAGTATAAGGTCCCTAACATAGAAGGATTTGTCTAGTGATCGGCATGGAACAAAAAGTCCCACTGTAGAGGGATGGGAGGCATAGCTTGTTATATTAGAAAGAACATTTATCCTCACATTCAACTTCTTAAGATTGACCCTCTAAATCAATACATTTGGATAAAAATTTTAGACACCAATGCTAAGAAGATGTATTAGAAATTTGTTATTTTGCACCTATTAATTCTACTTTTTCTAAGAAAAACAATCTAGATAGCAATTGTCCCTATAATAATTTAGAAATGAAGGTAATATCCTCCTGTTAGGAGACTTTAATTCTAGGAATGCAACTAAACAATATACTCTTTTAAGCATTGATTCCAACCACAATCCTTTATGTCTAGATGAAGACCTTGTTTTATATAATAGCTACAAAAGAAGCTCTCAAGACCTAATTGAGAATTTGTTTTGTACTGAGTTGGTCAAGCTTTGTAGCTCTCAAGACCTAATAATTTGCAATGGAGTAATGAAGTGGCTAAACTCCAACCATATGACTTGTATTCATGGGATAGGTAGTAGTGTCATATATTATGTGATATATGATATCCCCATTTCCAACCAAATACCAAATTTTAACCTTTTAAATGACCATAAACCTGACTCTGATCATAAACCTTTAACCTTAAGTCTAAAATTTTCCATGAATAGGAGCTCCATTGAAGAGAATTATGATAATCAAAGACAATTTCACTTTGACAAAAGTAAAGTTTACCTTTTCTTAAAGGATTTAAATAGTAAATTACATCTCCTAACTTAAAAGGACAACATTGAAGAACTCTATCATAATTTTACTACTACCCTTTCCACTTCTATTAACAAGTTCTGTTTTGATGTGTCCTGTAAAAAGAATAATAGAATAACCAACCCTTGGTATTATAAAGAATGTAAAATTTCTAGGAAATCCATTAGGGATGCTTTTAATGAGTTCTTAAAACTCGATAAGATCAATACGTACAAATCCATAATTAAAAGGAAAAAAAGGTACTATATCAATAAAAGCCAAGAGCAACTTTCACAACTATCTAAGCTAGATCCTAAGAAGTTTTGGAGTCAAATTCTAAGGAGAAAATGTGGCGTGATAAAGAGTTAGAGGAAAAAATAAAGTTAAGGTATTGTAAGGATGTAATCAACCATAATCTAGAAGATCAAAATTTTCTATCTGTTTTAACGAGTGTAAAGAAAAAAATAAGCATTTCTAAGATAAGAACAAATTCTCACTGTAACGACCCATCGTTACGACGATAAGAGATGCAAGAAAGTGCATTTTTTTGTTTGTTTGAAGAAGGATGACAACAATTACAATAATTAAGAAACACAACTTGACGACGAACACAACACACATAGATCAGGCAACATACAACAATGACTCAACACCCTAGCACATCATGCAACTGGACGAAACATGTGATAATCAAAAGACAGATAGAAAGGACTATGCACCCGACACAAGCAAGACAACACCTACAAGCTAAAGGAAAACATCAATCAACTCGACATAGTGGCTTCGATGACCTGGAACTAGAACCTTCTACATTTCACAAAAAAACAACACCTTAAGGCATTACAAAACCAAGTACCAACAACCATTACATGAAACAATGCCCACATTGGGAAGCATAGACTCCAGCCAGGTTATCATTCACCTCTATCCATCAGGGCGTGCAATGATCTCCTCATTAGGAATCATGCTGTCACAAGGTGATAGGCATGATGGTAACCTTGGCACAACATAACACATCTAGACCAATAACCCATAAGGATTCAACGCGCTAGGAGACCGAATTAACCGTCGAAACAAAAGATGACTAACCCAAGCACCCAATCGACAAGTCAACAAGACGCGAGGAAACTTAACGACTATAACATTCATACAACACATTAAATGCTTTGTGTAACAAAATCTATTGCAACATACATCACTCTCTACACTTTAAAATAATTATTATCAAGTCAATTAGCTCATTGTAACTATTTTCCAATTCCAATATCGGATGAGTAATTTCCTAGGGTGGAATTCACTATCTTTTCAACTGAAATAAATAGGAAACATGTCTTTTAAAACAATTTAAAACATGTTTTTAAAACTGAGTATGCTATCTTTTAAATTGAACAATGTAATAAGGTTGGTGTCTAATATATCATTGTTGTCATCATATAAAATGTTGTCTAACATATCAATATAAAAATATTCATATTGATATAAATGCTATCCAACATATCAATATATAAACGTTATCACACATTGATATCAATATCACATATCAATATATCTCTGTCACACTTTATGTATGAATTCGTTGCCAATAATTACCTCTCTGTCCATCATTAATTTGTTGTCTGAAAGATATATGGATATCCATTAATAACATTGTTGTCTAATACTAATGAAATTTATTAATGGTATTTTTGTCTAAATATAAAGCTATCCCTTAAAGATTTCTCTTTCTAAGGATGAAAGATAATAAAGATAACGCTGAGCGAAAGATGATATTTATATGTGAATGATATCACTGTGCACTACATATCGCTATCAATTAAGTACCTGAAAATGATGCACATTAAATACATGGCGATGTTGCCTATCAACCATATGATATGGCTATCTATTGGAAGTATGATAACATTGTCTTATTAAATGTATAAATCGTTGTTCAAACACATAATACTATGTTATCCAAAACGCAGAGTAGTATGCTATCCAATCCAATCAAATCAACGCTAATCAAATGCAATCCATCACAATGGTAAAGAAATCACTTTTGGATATTAAATCGTTGAATAATAAAATTGTTTTCTGAAACTGAAGATTTCTTTTGAATAATGAAATCGCTCTATTATTAAAATCGATTTTGAACAATGAAAGCATTTTATGAAAATGAGAAATTCTTCTGAATATTGAAATCTTTCTAATATAAAAAAAAACAAAAAACAAAAAATGTTTGAATAATACAAGCGTTTTCTGAACTGAAGATTGCTTTGAATAATGAAATCGCTCTAGTATTAAAATCATTTTTGAACAATGAAAGCATTTTTTGAAAACGAGAAATTCTTCTTAATATTGAAATCATTCCAATATAAAAATCGTTTGAATAATAAGTGTTTTTTGAAATCGAAGATTTCTTTTGAATAATGAAATCACTCTAGTATTAAAATGGTTTTTGATAATAAAATTTCTTTTCTGAAAAGAAAATTTCTTGAAAATGAAAAACCGTTGTATGAATATGAAATCATTTTCTGAAATTGAAATTTCTTCTAAAAAATGAAATTGTTCTAATATTAAGATCGATTTTTTTTTTTTTCTGAATGATAAAATCTCTTTCTGAAATTGAAAATTTCTTGGAATAATGAATTGTTGTCAATAAATCGTCCATCAATGTAGCATTATCCACTACTTATTCACAGAGCCTAATAAATGGTATTGCTGGCACAAATGTAAACAAAATCGCAGAGCAATAATAACTGTTATTGTCATCATTTATATACATGGATTCGCTATAAGGAAACGAGACTGATAATATCTCTGTTGGGAATGATAAAAAACGCCGGGAATTATTATAAAAATGTTGGGAATTGTGTAATAACATAGACACATCAAAACACAGAAAAACATTAAAATGCAGAGATTTACCCCTTCCAAAATGCAGGAGATCGATCAGTAAAAGAAACGTAGAGGGTTTACCATTCAACGCTGAGATTTTATCCAAAAAGAAAATGCAGAGTTGATCCTTCAAAAAAACACAAGGGTTTTCAGAGTTTAAGCAATCAAAATGTAGAGGTACTCATTCAGAAGAAGGCACAAGACTAAACATTCAACCATGAATCAATCAAACGTAGAGATAAGTAAGGGATAGATAGTTGGGAAAACATTATCCTTCACTCATCATCCATGCACAAAAAAGTAGGGCATTTGAATCTATATGTCTTCAAACACCAAAGTGACGACTGTTGATTTGGTTCCTAGCCGACTGCTCAGGCATGAAATAATGACTAAAGGGATAAGGGATGGAAGATAAGGACACAATATCTTCATAATAATCAATAAAACCCACACAAAGAAGTCATTGCAATCAGAAGTTGGGTTCGCCAAGATAAATCAATTCAGAATACAACAAATAAGGGGATTACAAATACCGTAGGAAAGAAGGTGCAAGACAACTCAAGGCAATGAAATATTCAACCAAGCACAGGGAAATAACATGTGTAAATTAACTTTTATTGCAAGTAACAACTTAAAATGGAATACCTTAGCCAAACATGAATGGTTCGTAGTTTTTGTCCCCCGCGTGCTCCGTCCAACTCCCACTTGTCGATCGATTTGACCTCACTAGTACCTCCCAGCCAATGCTAGGGGTACTCTTCTTCCCCCTGATCACCTCGAGCCGCAAAGGGGCCACACACACAATACTAGAGAACAACTAGCACCCATCTCACCTTGCAAGGTTGAGCTACCACTCGTTACCCAAGATGGGTATCCCAACTCCCACAAGAGAAAGTTTAGTCAAGGAAAAATTCAACAGCGTAACATTACGTAAAAAGATCAGATCCATACTCCTCCTCCTCCATCCCTTTTATAGAGTTTTTAAGTAATTAGTTTCCCAAATTCTCATTAAATTCCTTTTTCATAAATTTTAATTAGGAAAAACCTCCCCCGTACACATGTCCCTCGATCCCCTAGTTGCACTAAAAATTAATTTTATTAATTAATTAATTATTCCTATTTCCCTCACCCACCTAAAAGCATTCCTAAAAACGCTCCTAGGTGTCCCAATATCCCCTTACACTTCTTAAATGACTTACGCCTTGCTTAATTCCTAGTTGAGTTCATAATTAGAAAGTTCCAATGACAAGATTCCTTACTAAGTTAGACATTCAACTTTTTCTTTACTTTCCCCTTCTTTTTAGGTTTCCCCTTTTTCCTTAAGTTTCTTATTTCTTTTAAGTTTCCCTCTTTTTCCTTTTCAACTAAAAATCAAATTTAGCAATTGTAGATAAAACAACCAATTACCCTTTTTCTTCTTTAGTTAAAATTTAATTTAGCAAGTGTAGATAAAACAACCATTTACCCTCTTTTCTTTTTAACTAAAATTAAATTAGAAAAAATAGATAAAAAAAAACATTCCATTTTTAAATTTTAATTCTGCATGATAATTTGACTTAAATAAATTAATTTGAATTTCTTACCCCCTTCTTGTTACATGTTTGTTTATTATTAATTTTTTACCACATGTTCTACTTAGACTTAGGTTTTAATTTCTCTAGGTTGGGTGACATTTTCATTAGGGAAAATTTGTTTTTAAATCTTACTTATCACATCATTCATTTTAGGGTTGACTAGGTTTATTCACTTACGAGTTAAAATCGTGATGTGCCCTTCACGATGCACTAGGTTCTCCAAGGGTGCCACTCGTCTTTTTCTGTTTTCCTTGCGCAATGTTCCCTTCAAGACGCACTATGTGCTCCAAGGGTGCCACTATCCTCTTTCCGTTTTCCTTGCGCGACATGCCCTTTAGTACGCACTACATGCTCCAAGGGTGCCACTTGCCTCTTTCCGTTTTCCTTGCACGACGTGACCTTCAGGATGCACTGCATGCTCCAAGGGTACCACTAACCTCTTGACTGACTTGGTAGAGATAAAAAAAACCCCTGGAGTCAATACTCTGCCAGGTGATCTTGTGGGAGACTAAGGGCCATTAAGGAATAAGGCCCCTGCCTTATTGCATGCCCCTTATAATCATCGTGAGAGACGGTCACAGTCTGCCCTCACGACATCATGTGTATTCTCTAACTAGGTAATCATTAACCTATAGTTAGATCCATGATGAGAGTGCTAGTAGGCTGTGGCATGGTTGTTGTCAACATCTCTCCCTCAAGTCTCTGGTTGTCCTGCATGACCCCTCTACTCCACATGTGAGTTTGGTCGACAAGCTATCGTCAACCTGCGTCCATCAACAAATCATGTCAGCAATAATAATCAATCATCATAACATCTAATCATATGTACATGTGTCACATCAATAACATTCAAACCCAACAGTCCTCTCCCTGACTCGATCCAGAGTCCAAGGGGTTTCATCGATGCCTCTACATCCTCAATGTCCAAAGTCTTGCATGTTATCACATAAAATTGTCAAGGTCTTGTGAGCTATGGTTTCTACCTAGGTATGTAATTTTTTCCTATTTTTCCTCCTTTTGTAGACCCGATCGTAGGTTTTCCTTTCACTTGTAGTTTTTCTGTTGTTTTCCTCCATCCGTTTGATCGACTTGATTTTCCATGTTAGCTTGCCTGAGAAGTATCGGCCCCAAGCCTTTCTATTTTCCCTAAGTTGATCTTATCTCTCTCTCTTTTCGCCTCTGTTATTGATCCTTTTGTTTTCGCGAGTCCTTAGCCAGTCATTCAAGTGATCAACACAGGCCTTAGTCATCAACACCAAGCGCAACACTTGAATCTTTTAATATGGATTCAAATCAAGTAAGCAAGCAAGATCACCCTTCAACAGAAAAGATCCTTCAAGCAGATCAGATCGACGACCATCGGGTGATCGAGATCATAACATTGCACGAGGAGTAGCGTTAGGCAGACTCACGATTTCGTGAGTAAGAAAGGTCAAAGGGAAGAGTTATGAGGATTCGTGAAATGCGAAATCATGAAATGATCTGATTCGTCCTTCTCAGTAGGACACGTGGCACATGATTAAGCATTTTGTGATTTCGTGGATTGAAGTAGTCAAGGAGAAAAATCATCAGACCTCGCGAAATGAGAAACCTGAAATCAACATGAGTCGCTGATCTTGAAGGGGACAGGTGGTAGAGGATTAAACGATTCCGCAGAATTGGGTTTCAGGGGTTTTGAAATGATCAACAAGCAATTGTCGTAAGTCGTGAAATCACGAAATAGATATGGGTTGTTCAAACTAGTGGAGCACGTGGCACCTGATCGACGATTTCTTAGTTTCAGGGATCGGGAAATATGAAGTCAGTAGTATGGAAACTCCCAATAAGCGAAGTCCTAAAACGCCTTGGGAAGTCCGGGCCCATGGTCATAGCCCCTGGTCTTATGGCGAATGGGTCCAAGAAAGAAGTTTGGCACCCATTGTGTAGAGAGGGCGACTTGGGGCCTTCGAGGAATCATCCTGACCGTCAATTTTAAGGCAGATCCAACCGTTGATCTGGGTGGGCGATTTTGTTAAATTGTGTGTCAGGAATTCTAAAGCTTAGCATGTGGGAATCACCGATAGCCGAAGTCCTGAAATGTCTTTGGAGATAGGCGCCAGGTCACGACCCATGGTCATGTGAAAAAAGGGTTTAGGAGAAGAATCCGACCCCAGTTGTGTATAGAGGACTAATTCAGGGTCCTGGAAAAGCATCGCAGTAGTTGATTGTGGAGAAGATCTGACCATCAGTTAGATAAGAGATTTCATGGTTTCGAGGATCGAGAAATCCAAAGGTGAGCCATATGAAAGCCCCCGAAACGTGAAATGTCGGGATTTCTTATGAGATTAACGTAGAGTTGTGGCCCTGGGTTACATTGAGAGAGGGGCCAGAGGAAAGGAAGTTAGCTTTTGATTCTTGGAGAGCAGGCACGTGGTCGTCCCCTATGAAATTAGTCTCGGCCACTCTCCATGGAAGAAAGCAGTTAATGAAAGTTTGGTTGGGTGGTTGAAACCTCAGCTCAATCCATAAATGGAAGGCATGGAGGGTCTGGAGCAGTCAGCCAGTGGTACCCCTATGTACAGGTTCCCTACGAGAGCCATGTTGATCTGAGAAAGTGTCTAACAAAATACTGCATGCACTGTTTGCAAAGAGATCCTACACACGTAAAGCCTTGAATGTAATAACTCAATGACTCTCTTGCTGTCAGTGGCAGATTTCTCTGAGTATATAGGGGTCATTTTGATATTTTGTAATGGTCGAAGGTAGAGCAATGCTCCCAAATTGTAAAGTTTTAATGAACACTATGGTTATTTGGTTATGTATATGCATTTGAGACTTCTTATTTAATAACAATCAACTTTCTTACTCACTCTTGTTTCCCTCTGATGCTGAAAGAATTCATGATTGAATGATTCACTTGAATTATTGTGTCTGCATTATAATGAACATTTGTTTATAGTGTTGTCATAGTTCCTTTCAGTTTATTTGACATTTAAATTTGATAAGTTCTTGTGTTTAAATCGTTCCTCCTTGGGTTTCCAAAAGACTTGATGTCCTTGATAGATCTTTACATTTTCTCACCGACGACTCCCTCCTACTCACCCTTACTACAACTTACCATCTGAAGTTAAACTGATACCTCACATGCTTGTGCTTTCCAACCCAGTTTTCTGAGTTAGAACGATACCATCATGAGTCTGCGTCCATTAGAACACCTTTAAATCTACTCATTGTGACATACAAACTGATGGGTATCAGTCTTACCTCTACCGCAATCCAGATGTGACTTCTGGTGCTAACATTTATGGCATCGCTGCTGAGGAAAAAATTGAAGATTTTCCCTGGGATTGAATGACAAAGCTTACTGATTCTGAAGGTGCATCATAACTCATTACATCAAAGATTGCAACTGTGCACCTGGCGACTCCATTGTTATGACTCCACTATTCCAGCTGTGGCTTCCAACGACATACACACGAGGTCTACTCCACAACTGCCTTTAGAAACACCTGAAGCTGACCCAGAGAAAATTATAAGAAGAAAACAGACCTTTCGATAAGGTACCTCTACTGCTCAACCATGTATTTATGATGATTTTGACTATTCTCCTATTGTAGCTCCAGTAACTGTTTCCCATTTTCCTATTACACCATCTGTCAGAGCTTCTATAAGTTTAAATTTTGGGAGTGTTCCTGTTGAGTTTTCTCCTCCTGGTTTCGGATTGGAAGGAGGAATCTTTGTTACTCCTATTTCCCCTGAAGTTGTACCTTGGTCTATAACCCAGTCCTCGAAATATTTTCCCTCTCTAGGTTTTATCACTCCTCATCCTGTTAGAGTTGTTGATTTTACAGAAAGGGAAACCTCTGTTCCCTCAAGCCTTGTAACCTTTTTCCCAAACACTCATATGTTTCCTTCTTCTCCCATAAATTTAGTTCTTGTCTCCCATGTTCATACTCCATCTCCTCTTGTTTCTCCTCGAGTTCAAAACCAAATGGTGGGTGCTAATCCTCCTAGGAATAGGATGGATGAGATATTGGCTACTAGATACGCCCATCTGGTCTTACCCCAGCCTATGAACACTCTCCCAACCACAAAATACCTTAAGTATATGCCCCAGTTCACAGGGGAGGGAGACGTGACTGCAGAAGAGCACCTTTCATCCTTTTATAGATTTGCATAGATTCAGGCGATCGAAAATGAAGATGTGTGGATGAGAGTTTTTTTAAAGAGCCTTGATGGTGATGCCATGGATTGGTTTAAGGAATTTCCTCCCAGATCTATTGATGGGATTGCTGCTATGGATGATGCATTCTAAAGAAATTGGGGAAATAAAAAAGATCTCCTTTATTATATTACAAAATTTGGAGCACTTAAGAGAGAGGAGGGGGAATCTATTTCAGACTTTTTGAAGAGGTTTAATAAAATGTATAAGAAGATTCTCACTGAAGTTAAGTCTACAAAAATCTCTGCCAAAATTACTTATGCTAATGCTTTCAACCCTGACTTTTTCCTACTGTTGAGAGAAATAAGAGCTACCTCTTTAGCTCACATGCAAGATGCAGGCCTTGAAGTAGAATCCATATATTGGTAGAAAACAAACTTGGAGGTAAAATTGATAGAGACAGGGGTAGGTCTGAAACCTTGACTTCCAGTTCCTCTGTTGTCCCCACTCAAACAGATGAAATGACCAAACTACTAAAATTACTTTCTACTAGAGTGGAAAGGATCGAATTAGAAGGAAAGTAAAACTATAGATATCCCCAAAATGCTGATAGCATAGGTAACTATAGGAGGCCTAACCATACTCCTTAGATTATCCAAAGAGACCAAAGGAATAGAGACAAGAATGATCAGAAAATCCAGACCCCTCTTCAAAATAATCTTGTTGCCGATGAAGAAGAAGAGGATGAAGACCTTGATCCAAAAATCCACTGTCTTGGGGACACCTCCTCTTTTCCTCACTTAACCCAATCTGCATACGAGGAGTCTCTCATGGAAAATCAGCTGAACGAGCCGAGAAAAGGGGACAAGGCTGATGGAGGCTCAAACAGATATAACCTCAGGTCCAAGAAAAAAGAAGGAAAGCCTGATTTTCCTGAGCAGCCTACCAGAGCAGAGGATCCTGCTGAAGATGTAGCAGATAGAATCAAAGGTAATAAAGTTCAAACCACCTCTCAAGTGGCCATAATTCCTATCCCAGAAGTGAAAAAAATCATGAATCCTACATCTCCTTTTAATTTTGAGCATGAGGTTCAAAATATTAGGATCCCTGTACCCCTTTCAAAGCTGGTCAAGCATGAATATTTCAAAAGGAGCCTCTCTAAGTTGTTGATGCTTGAACCCACAGTTCATCCCACAGACTCAATCAATTTGCAGGATGAAAAGCCAATAGTTTTCTCAGGTCCTCTGATAGAAGACAAAGATGACTCATCCCCTCCCTTCTATACATCACTGAATATACATGATAATGTGTTGCATAATTGTCTAATGGATTCAGGGGCATCCCATAATCTCATTCCCAAAATTGTCATGGAAGAAATGGGATTGGAAATCACAAAAACTTACCATGAATTGTAATCCTTTGAATCTAGGAAAGTGAAATGTCTTGGGGTTATCAAAGACCTAGTTGTGACCTTGTTTCAGCTACCCATGAAAAGTTTGGTTATGGACATTGTAGTGGCTGATGCCCCCACCAAGTTTGGCATGATTTTGTCAAGATATTGGATAAAAATACTTGGAGGAACCTTGCAAATGGAACTCACATATTCCACTATTCCTGTGTTTGGGGGGGGAGCATAGAAGACTTTACAAGGAAGCCCAACTGGCATATATTATTAGTGATGAAGAAAACCCCACCAATCATCCTATATTTTCACTTGACACTGATTTGGGGTCTAGTTTGTTGTAGCTCACTGATACTCCTGAAGCCCTTCTTGAAATCGTAAAGCAACCCATTTCTTATCGTGAGATACCTCCTCCAACTACCTCTATGTGGAAGATGTTCTTTGACGGAGCCTCTTCTAGGAAAGGTGCTGGTGCTGGAGTGGTTTTTGTGTCACCTTGTCAGGAAACCATATCCCTGTCATACAAGCTAGAGTTTGAAACTACCAATAATGTGGCAGAATATGAAGCTCTTGTTTTAGGTTTAAGGGCTGCAAAGGATATGGGAATTGAAGAGGTAGCGGTGTTCGAGGGTGTTGAGTTGATAATCCAGTAGATCAGAAATGATTATCAGGCCAAACATCCTTGGCTCATAAGTTACAAAAATGAGGTGTGGGACCTAATTGACAATTTCTTCTCATCCTTCAACATTTCATTTATTCCAAGAGAGGAAAATACTTTGGCCAATTCCCTAGATGTCTCAGCAAGATAGTTTCGGATCCCTCTTCCACCTAATTTCAAGTATGATGTCGAGGTAAGATATAGGACCTCTGTACTTGACAATATCAAGCATTGAAAGGTATTCGAGGATGATCTTGAAATAAAAAAAATTCTTGAGTCTGTTGATGAGTTCTCTGCATTGCACATTGATCAGGATCATGATTCTGAAGGTGACCCTCACCCTGAGTTATTTTTAAATAAAATTGCTAATCACCATATTGTTCAATTGCCTAACAATCACATTCCAAAGGGACTAGTTCCTTTAGAAATATTGTTCAAAGGAAATGATGTGGCAGTAAAGGGTAAGGTTTCAAATGAGGATGTTGATGTAGTTGAGTGCAATATTCGCATAGAGGAGGATCCAAAGTTTGTCAAGTTGTCAAGAAGCCTGTTAAGGGAGCAGAGAGCTGAGTATAATGAGATATTAAAAGAATTTGATGATGTGTTTGCCTGGACCTATGAAGACCTTAGGACATATGACACCGACGTCATTGAGCATAAGATCCCACTGAAAGAAGAGGCTAAGCCATTTAGGCAGAAGTTGAGACAGATTACTCCTATGTTACCACATATCATGGAGAGAGAGGTAAAGAAGCTTTTGGATACCCAGATCATCATGCCTTTGAGGTACTCGGAGTGGGTGGCCAACTTGGTCCTGATGAGAAAGAAGAGTGGGGAAATCAGACTTTGTGTCGATTTCAGGAACCTGAATAGGAGCTCAAAGAAGGACAATTACCCTTTGCCAAAAATGGAACACATATTATAGAGGGTGACTAGTGCATCAAGGATATCCATGATTGACGGATTTTCAGGCTACAATCAGATCTCGTTCCTTCCCGAGGACAGAGAAAAAACAACCTTCACCACTCCTTGGGTTACGTTCATGTACACCAAAATGTCCTTTGGATTGATGAACACAGGGGCTACCTTTCAATGAGACATGGATATATCTTTCATTGAAGAAAGGGACAAGTTCATGGGAATTTATCTGGATGGCATTACAGTTTTATCCAGTCTGACAGAGAGCACTATGATCATTTGAAAAGGGTGTTCACAAAATGCAGAAGGTTTGGTCTCTCCTTAAACCCCAAGAAATCGTTGTTTTCCATGAAGGGGGGAAAATTATCGGGGCATATAGTATCTGCTGAGGGAGTAAGGATTGATCCCAGTAGGGTGGAAGAAATCCAAACCTTGTCACTTCTGATATCCAAGAAAGAGGTCCAGTCTTTCCTGGGAAAAAATATTTTTTTGAGAAGGTTTGTTTCAAACTTTGCCAAATTAGTGAAGCATATGACAACCATGCTCAGGAATGGAAATGAAGTAAAATGGACTACAGATCCCAGAAAATCCTTCAACCAAATCAAACAAGCATTGTCCGAAGCACCTGTGCTAATTAGTCCTGATTATTCCAAGGATTTTCTGATTTTTTCTTTTGCTTCATTTGACAGAGTGGCCATTGTTTTACTACAAAAGAATTATGAGGGGATGGAACAACCTATTTCCTTTTTCAGCAGGGCATTGAGGGACGCAAAAGTCAGATATGACATCATGGAGAATCAAGCCTATGCCTTGTTGAAAGCCCTTAAGGATTTCATAGTCTATGTTCTGCATTTGAAGATCATTGCATATGTTCCTTCATTTTTTGTGAAGGACATCCTCGTCCATCCTGACATAGACGGGAGGAGAAGCAAGTGGATTTCCATAATCCTTGAATTTGACTTGGAAATAAAACCCACCAAGCTAGTTAAAGGCCAATGTTTATCCAAGTTGTTGGCCGAATCTAATTGTAAAGCTTTGGAGGTTAAATTCATCAATTCTTTCTTAGAAATTAAGCATGATGAGTTATCTCGTACAAGACGACAATTCAACCTTCCATTGGCAGAGTGCACCTGGTACAAAGACATTATAATTTTTCTGTAGGAGTTGAGACCTCTAGATGGTAGGGAAAAATAAAGGCAAGATCTCTTAATTTTAAGGCAATTAAATACTGCCTTGTTGATACAAAATTATATTGGAAAGACCCCTTGGGGGTACTTATGAGATGTTTATACCCACACGAAACACAAAGGATTATGTCAAACTTTCATGACAGTTTGTGTGGGGGACATCACTTCTAGAGAATGAAACCCATAAAATTATTAGGGCTGGTTATTTCTGGCCTACTCTATTTACTCACGTTTACGCAAAAGTCAGAGTCTGTGCTAAATGTCAGAAATTCTCAGGAGAATAGCAACTGAAGCCCCTGCTATTGAAACCTGTGGTTGCTTCAGGGCCCTTTCAGCAATGGGGCCTAGAATTCACTGGGGAGATTCATCTTGCATCCAACAGTCGACATAGATGGATCCTTACTGCCGCAGATTACTTCACCAAACAGATAGAAGCTATCCCCACAAGGAGTGCTTCTCATAAGGTGATCATTGGTTTCCTGGAATATATCATAACAATGTTTGGTTGTCCAAGAAGTATTTTCATAGATAACGCTGCATCTTTCAAAGATGAACCATTGATCCATTTCTGTGAACAATTCGAAATCAAGTTGATTCACTCTACCCCCTACTACCCCCAGGGCAATGGACTAACATAGTCCTATAACAAAAGCCCGATCAAAATCATTAAGAGACTATTGGAGGATAAAAAAAAAGCATGGGATTCAAAGCTCAAGTTTTATCTATGGGCCTATAGAGTGACAACAAAAATATCTCTCGACGTCTCTCCATTCCAGCTGGTAAATGGAACTAAAGCAGTTTTTCCCTCATAACTGGCCCTGCCCATGGAGAAATTATTTCAAGACTACCAGGGTGAGCCCGATGATACGATTTGAAGGATACATTAGCTGGTTTAAGTGTAGAAGGAAAGAGAAAAACTCATGGACAGAGAACATAAGCATCAATAGAGAGTCAAACAAGGTTTTGATAGGAAGGTGCGAAAAGGAGATATCCAGCTAGTAGATCTAGTCTTAAAATGGGATGCACTGAAACAGGACAGAGGTAAGCATACCAAATTTGAGGCCTTGTGGATCGACCCCTTCAATATTTCTGAAGCATTTCCAAACAATACTTACAAGTTACAAAATCTGGAGGGTGATGAAGTTTTTGGTGGCCCTGTAAATGGGCACTTCCTGAAGAGGTTTTTTGTTTAAAGCCGCAGTCGACATCCCACCATTGTAAATACCGTTCATGTTTTATGTTTTGTTTGTAATGGAAGACTCCACAACCCAACACTAAGGCACTGAAGCTGTGGAAGGAGTTCTTAGAGCCTCGAAGGGAGGACTCTATCCCCCATGGAGCCTAATTTTATCACATAAACTTGTCAATCTCTTGTGAGCTATGGTTTCTACTTAGGTCTGTAGTTTTTTCCCGTTTTCCCTCCTTTTGCAGACCGGATAGTAGGTTTTCCTTTCACTTGTAGTTTTTCTGTTATTTTCCTCCATGCATTTGATCGACTTGATTTTCCCTGTCAGCTTGCCTGAGAAGTATCGGCCCCAAGACTTTCTATTTTCCCTAAGTCGATCTTCTCTCTCTCTCTTTTCGCCTCTTTTGTTGATCCTTTTGTTTTCCCGAGCCCTTAGCTAGTCATTCAAGTGATCAACACATGTCGGAGTCGTCAACACCAAGCAAAACACTTGAAGCTTTTAATATGGATTCAAATCAAGCCAGCAAGGAAGATCACCCTTCAATGGAAAAGATCCTTCAAGCGTATCAGATTGACGACCATCAGGTGATCACGATCATAGAGTTGCACGAGGAATAGCATTAGGCAGAGTCGTGATTTCACAAATTAGAAAGTTCAAAGGGCAGAGTTACGAGGATTTGTGAAATGCGAAATCACGAAATGATCTGAGCTGTCCTTCTCAGCAGGACGCGTGACACACGATTAAAAATTTCATGATTTCGCAGATTGGAGTAGTCAAGAAGAAAAATCATTAGACCTCGCAAAATGCAAAACCTGAAATAAACATGAGCCGTTGATATTGAAGGGGAGAGGTGGCAGTGGATTAAACAGTTTCGCGGAATCGGGTTTCAGGGATTTTGAAATGAGCCACAAGAAATTGTCGTGAGTCACAAAATTGTGAAATAGATCTGGGCTGTTCAAACTAGTGGAGCACGTGGCACCTGATCCACGATTTCGTAGTTTCGCAGATCGGGAAATCTGAAGTCAGTAGTATGGAAACTCCCGATAAGCAAAGTCCCGAAATGCCTTGGGAAGTTCGGGCCAATGGTCATATCCCCTAGTCTTGTGGTGAATGGGTCCAAGAAAGAAGGTTGGTACCCATCGTGTAGAGCTGGCAACTTGGGGCCTTCAAGGAATCATCTTGGCCGTCAATTTTAAGGCAGATCCAACCGTTGATCTGGGTGGGCGATTTTGTTAAATCGCGTGTCGGGAATTCTGAAGCTTAGCATGTGGGAATCCCTAATAGCTGAAGTCCTGAAACGTCTTTGGAGATAGGTCCTAGGTCGCGACCCATGGTCATGTGAAAAAATGGTTTAGGAGAAGCAACTGGCCCCATTCATGTATAGAGGACTAATTCAGGGTCCTGGAAAAGCATTGCAGTCATTGATTGTGGAGCAGATCTGACCATCGGTCAAATAAGAGATTTTGTGGTTTCGGGGATCGAGAAATCCGAAGGTAAGCCATATGAAAGCCCCCGAAACGCAAAATGCCAGGATGTGTTGTGAGATTAACATAGATTTGTGGCCCTGGGTTACATTGAGAGAGGGGCCAGAGGAAAGGAAGCTAGCTTCCGAGTCTTGGAGAGCAAGCACGTGGTCATCCCCTATGCATTTAGTCTCAGCCACTCTCCATGGAAGAAAACAGTTAATGAAAGTTAGGTTGGGTGGCTGAAATCTCAGCTCAATCCATAAATGGAAGGCATGGAGGGTCTGGAGAAGTCAACCCATGGTACCCCTATGGACAGGTTCCCTGCGAGAGCCATGCCGATCTGAGCTAGTGTTTGACAAAAGATTGCATGCATCGTCTGCAAAGAGATCCTGCACACGTAAATCCTTGAATGTAATCGCTCAACGACTCTCTTGCTGTTAGTGGAGGATTGCTCTGAGTATATAGGGGTCATTTTGATATTTTGTAATGGTCGATGGTAGAGAAATGCTCCCGAATTGTAAAGTTTTAATGAACTTTATGGTTATCTGGTTATGTATATGCATTTGAGACTTCTTGTTTAATAACAATCAACTTTCTTACTCACTCTTGTTTCCCTCTGATGCTGAAAGAATTCATGATTGACTGATTCACTTGAATTATTGTGTCTGCATTATAATGAACATTTGATTATAGTGTTGTCATAGTTCCTTTCAGTTTCTTTGACATTTAAATTCGAGAAGTTCTTGTGTTTAAATCGTTCCTCCTTGGGATATCGAAAGACTTGATGTCCTCGGAAAATCTTTACATTTTCTCACCAAAGTCTTCCTCCTACTCACCCTCACTACAACTTACCATCTGAAGTTAAACTAAGACCTCACATGCTTGTTCTTTCCAGCTCAGTTTTCTGAGTTAGAACGATACCATCCCGAGTCTGCGTCCATTAGATCGCCTTTAAATCTATTTATTGTGACATACAAACTGATGGGTATCAGGCTTACTTCTACCACAATCCTGAGGTGACTTTTAGTGCTAACACTGCACACTTAGGAGAACCAGTCAATAACACATGTCTATGTAATACAACCAAATAACATATCGTCAAATCCATAATGTCTCATAATCATAATAAAAAACAACCAATAGATATAATAATCCAGATCACTTGCAAGCAAGTGCCCTCAAAGAATAGGTTTGCTCAGTGCACGCAAGAGCGGGATGTTACACTCACGAGCTCCATAGTGAAACTGGGCATTGGTCAATTCATAAAACGCCATGGGATGAAAGAGTGCACCATCTTTGTGATACTAAGAAGGTTGTAGATGAAAAACACTTTCTCTTAGATTGTCAAGCCTATACCCAGATTAGATCTCATTTTCAAGATATTTGTCACACTACCAACCTTCCTAACCTCTTAATTCAACAAAACTATGGTGATATTGGAAAGTTTCTCTTAATTTTTTTCGAGCACAAAAACAAAATTCTAAAGAATCAAAGTAATCACTTACCTTCTTAAAATCCGATAGACCAATTCGGTTTTAGTGGATGTTAATCATCATCATCATTATTTATATATGAAAAATCAGAAAGTGAGAAAATAAATGGTTATAAATAATAAAGTTATTTAAAATAAGATAAATCAAAATGTGAGAAAATAAATAGTTGTAAATAATAAAGTTGGTAGAAGATATGATTTAAAATATATAGTGATATGTGACTAAAAATAATTAGATTTTGTGTTGTATGAAAAATAAAACTAACATATGTGAAAATAATGAATAATTGAATTCACAAAAACACATTTCTTTATATTATACTATTTCAAATCAATAAATAATTACATAAATATGTTATATAATTAAATAAATGATGCAAACAAAGCACATAATTAAAACAAAAAAGTTTCATTTACATCATAATAATAATATAGATATGATGTATAAAACAATTAATAATAAAAATATAAATATGATATATAAAAAAAATTAATTAATAATAATATTTAGCAGGTCAGTTAGAGGTTGCTTAGCGAGTTAGGTATAAACCTCTTAAATGGCCATTTTAGTCCCGTGCATGACCCTGTAAACCCAATTGGAGGGTAAGAAGTGTGATGAAAACGCGGATTAATTAGATCGTTGGCTTGCTTTGACGCTAGATAAACCCGACTTCTTGTTGCTCGCGAGGAGGCTAGAGCGAGGGAGGGGAGGAACCCACCTGTGTGGCGAGAACATGTGGCTAGAAAAACCTGATGATTATGCTTTGCTCAAATAAAACAACCTACGAACCTGAATGCTGACTGCCTTCGACCTTTTTGATCTATCTTGCGACCTGCCTTCGAGATATTGCTACTTGCCTGAGATCGAACTCTGGCTCCTGATCTATCCCTACTCCCGCTTGCCACCTTCCCCTTTAGACCTTTGATCTATCCCTACTCCCCGTTTCTCTCTTATTGCCCGTCTATCTATCCCTACCTCACGAGTCAGACCGCCAACAACTTTGATCTTATCCACATATTCATGCCCGTTTAGTAAGAGAGCCAATTAGGTTTATCTAAGCGTGGTCTAGTTCTTTCCCAAGGAGCCTCGACCGGCTGGTGGGCCTACCTCTTGGCCTTCCTTTCAGGCTACTTTAGAGGGCGGCCCGCCAAGTAAGGAAACCATCCAGTTCGTCAAGTAAAGCAGTAAGTTACAATTTATCAAATATGAAGTGTATTTATCTTGATTGGTAAAGTTTATGGAGGTATACATATCTTACCTTCTTTGAATTTGAACTTATGATTTCTTAAAAGAAAACACATGTTCTTAACTATTAGGTCCACTCAGACTATATATATGATAGAGAAACTATTATAATAGTTTATATATGATAGATAAACTATATAATATAGTTTATATATTATATATTATAGAAAAAAACTGTATAAATCAAATTCAAAAATATTCAATAAAATATAGAAAAATATATTTAATTTTATTATATAAATTATTTAATATATATTTTTATTGAACTAAGATAAAATATTAAGAATAAGATAAAATATTAATTAAATTAAAAAATATTCAATAAAATATAGAAAAATATATTTAATTTTATTATATAAATTATTTAATATATATTTTTATTGAACTAAGATAAAATATTAAGAATAAGATAAAATATATAAAATGTGAGAAAATAAATTGTTATAAATAATAAAGTTTGTAGAAGATCTAATTTAAAATATATGGTGATATATAATTAAAAATGGTTATAATGTGTTTAGGAAGAATAAAAAATAAGAAATAATTAAATTAAAAAAACATCTTTTTAATATTATAAAATTTTAAATCTATAAACGATTATATAATTACATAAACATATCATATAGTGAAAGAAATGATGTAAACCGTAATACATAATTAAAAAGTCTTATTTACATATTATATTATAATAATATAAATATGATGTATTAAATTTGAAATGAATAAACAATTAAATTTTTACATGTTATAGTTAATAGTTAAATAAATGATGCAAACATAATATATAATTAAAAAGTCTCATCTACATATTATATAATAATAATATAAATATGATATATAAAAATTTAATTAAACTTTTGTAACATATGGGAAAACGTTATATAAATCAAATTCAAAAACTTTCATTCATATATATAAAAAATATATAAAATGTGAGAAAGTAAATTAAAAGATATGATTTAAAATATATGTGATATATGATTAAAAATGGTTGGAATTTGTGTTGTAAGAAGAATAAAATTAGTGTTTATGTGAAAATAATGAGTTACAAATAATATGTATGAAATAACATGTCAAATAATTAAATCCAAGTAGAAAGGATAAAAAACATGCTACCCAAACACCTAAACTATAAACTTGAGATAACTACATAACATTGCATGCCATTGTTGTAAAGAGAATGAAACACCCCACCCTCTTGAGCATTTAAAAGAAGTTTAGTCTCTACTCCTAAAAAACATATAAAAAATCATATTATAATAATAACTCTCATTTTATACCATGTATATATTGATTATTGATTATATGAAACAATAAAAAAAAATATTACATATAACAACCAATCAATACTTAAAAAATCCATTAAACAAAAACATAACAACTAAAATAAATTAAATATAAAACAAGTTTTTATTTAAATATCCCCTAAATATTAAAAGAATATGAAAAAGATCACTACCATTCCCATTATCAATACTTAAAAAATCCATATACCAACAAAGTTTGACCACATTAACAAACAAAAAAAAAATATCCCCTAAATATTAAAAGAATATGAAAAAGATCACTACCATTACCATTATCTTTATTTGCATTCATGTTATTTAAAATTACACCAATACAATTTATAGATGAGATCCCTATATCAACTTAAATTTCCAAATTTATCAATTAAATTTATGTATATGTGTAAGATTGTTCATTAGTATTAATTAAAAATAATAAAAAACTATTTCTAATTTTATGAAAAAACAAAATTATTGAAATCCTAAAATCTTTTAATTTGAATATCTTTTTTATTAAATATAATTCTATCTATTCATAAATAAATACATATCCAAATTTATTTATTAAATTAAATTTAATATAAAATTTAAAATGACAAAATAAATAAAATTATATACTAAAAATTGCTAACAAACAAATTTATTTATTACATCTAAAGAAGATTATATATTTAAATTATATGTTGAGAATACGAACAAGACTATATATTACGATTACTCAACACTATATATTGAAGCATACAAACATAGACATATTGAAGAGTATAAACATGGTCACATGTTACAAATACACAAGGTTAGGGTTAGTTATTGAAGATTACAAACAAAATATAATGGTTATATTTTAGGAAAATAAATAAAAAATATTGAAGAGTATAAACATGGTCATATGTTATAAATAGACAAGGTTAGGGTTAATTATTGAAGATTACAAACAAAATATAATGGTTATATTTTAGGAAAATAAATAAAAAATGGAAAAATGAGTAAAGGTTATTTTGAAATTAGTCAATTAAATATAAAATAAAATAGGAATTATATCGATATAAAAATAGAGATAATCCTGAAATCTTTGAATATTCAGTATTAAAGATTTAAAAACATTATAAATTAAGACCAGGCAGGTAATACAAAGTTGGCGATACTGTAGTTGTTTGCACCTTCAGAAAGAAATTAAGTCTACGAGACTTGTAAAAATCTCTGAACTATAAATACATGGAGTTACATGCTTAACTCCATTTTAGGGCATGTCGACATAGAAAGCAAGAGCGAGGGCTTGCTTGTTTTAGTTTCTTTAGGTATACCATTGCTTTGGGGTTCGATCCCGCGACATATATCAGCATAGTTTTTAGATCTAGTTGGGTTTATATCCAAAAAAACAGGGGAGGAAAAATCACGTCAAAGGCAGGACTAACAGATTGGGCAGGTCATGGGCTTTGATGAGGAAGGATGTCTGACTCTGTTAATTAAACAAGAAAAATATGAACCCAAAACCAAAGAATAAATCATAAAATAAAACAAATATTACTTTTAAGTTTATTTGGTTGTTTTTCTGGAGGGTAAATACTTCTATTCATTGCATTTAATTGTTTAAGGATTAACATTAAAGATCATGCAATTAATCACTGATTTATTGTCTGGTGTTTTCTGTTAGTTGGATACACACTATTCATCATCAAACATACATGATGAAAAGCCACTGAACTAATCATTGACAATCACTGGCATGATGCTCAATGTTAATAGACAACAACTTTCTTCATTCATCCATGCATCCCTTCGTGACAGTCCTCTTGATCCATATCCAAAAGATCAAATTCAAACTCAAATAATATGCAGTGCCCTCTATCAAAAGCTACAAGGTATATATAGACACACAACACAGACAATGTAGACACACAGATGAACCACACACATAGAGTCACAGCCACACAAACATAGACATACACAAGAGCAAGCACTTCCATTGCAAATACAACAAAATTCATACAAATGTAAATGAGAGAAAGAAGATGTGAACAAAAGAGCTTCAACTATTAGTCTAGACATAGGTTGATATGTGTCAAAATAAGCTGTAATGACAATAAATATGACATATTCAGTTAATATCCAAGATTAAAAGGGTCAAGAATATTTATAAATGATGACCTCATTTCATAAGATTAAGTTGAATTAAGGGAGAAAGTTAAAAAAGTAAAAAAATCTAGGAAAAAAGAAAAATGGACAATAATTAAAAACAAAATAATAATAATAATAATAATAATAACAACCTTGATATGTTTTTTCAAGAAATTCTCTCCATCCCCTTTATCCATGTCCGTGTAAAATTGTTTCCTTCTCTTAAATTTGAATGTTGTAGAAGTTCAAGATTGAATTTAAGTATAATTTGTCATGCTTGTTAATAGGTATTTCTGGCCCAAAGTTGTTGCCTTCTCTTAAACTTGAATGTTGTAGAAGTTCGAGATTGAATTTAAGTATAATTTATTATGCTTGCTAATAGGTATTTCTAGCCCAAGCTTTTTGATGTCAACCATTGATATTACAAGGTTACCACAAAGGCAATGAGGATGTGTAGATTCTAACAATTATATTTGGATTATGCAATTTGAGTATTTAAAATCTGTCATTCTAACAATTTGTAATTAAATTTTAGATAAAAATGATCAGAAAAGATAACCAGAAAATGTCCATTAGATTTCACTTTATTTGAATGTGATTAGCAACTCAAGGCCAAGATCAACTCAACCTAATTCTAATTTGTAAATGTGGTCCTTTTAATTCTTGTATTGGCTATTCAATTTATTCATCTCACAAACGTATATGAAGCTAAAGCTGCTGCATATATACATTTTACAACATTTGGATTTTTTTATTTATTTCGGTAGAGTTAAAGCTACTGCATATAAACATTTTACAACATTTGACTTTTATTTTATTTCGATAGTTCTCTCTATTTTCTTCCTAATGTTCGATTTCTCTATTCATGAGGTTTCAACATTTGAAGTTTCTGGATCTCAAGCTTGCATGGATAGACTCCGGTGCATAACGATTAGGCCAAATACTTTCAACATTTGAAGATAAACTTCAAGGAGAACTTTAACCGTTTGTTTACCTCTTATTGTTATCATATTTGAAGTGAGATAATGTGCCTTGGCCTGATTTGTTGATGATTAGTTTGTTTAAATTTTTTTTAGCGGGGCGGGGGGGGTTTCTTCTGGAAATGACATTCACTTTACTATTTTGTATGGTTTTAAGCCTAAAATGAATTTTGATTGCTTTTAGCTTCTTTTTCCATTTAGATATTTTTCCATGTTTTTTTTGTTTTTTGGTACAATGTCATTGGACTAATAATTTATTGGAAAGCTTATTGAAGTTGAAACAGAAAATTTGTTAAGAGAATGTATTTGTTAGAGGAAACTATTCTCCAAACTTGTATCCTTGTATTCTCAAAACAATTATAATTTATTCTAGAGTGTTATGTGAACTAGAAGATGATTCCTTTTCGCCTCTACCACTAATTATGTACTTGGCACATACACATACATTTTCATCTTATGCACGCCCAATATAGAGTAGATTCATTGTTAGTTTCAGAAACAATTTTATATTTATAAGGAAAGTAGTGGTCAACTAAACCTCTCAAGGGTTACCTTGTCTCTACCCATGGTTTGACATTGTCTTTCACATCAGTTCCATCTAACAATAAGTAACTCAACATGACTACACAACCATAAGAAATTTACATAATTCATTTTAATAAGAAAAGTGGAAACTGCAGGGCATGACTTCTCTCCTTTCTGACCTAGCTCAACTTTCTATTACTCCTTATGTGGGAAATGATATGACCCCAAGGGGGGCATATATGGATTAAATGCATATGATATGACCCCAAGGGGGAAAATATATGGGGTTAAATGTACATGTAATGTGTAAATGTATATGTAATAGGGATGACCTAATAATAAAGGGGCCCCTTGTGTAATTTGTGAATAGGTATATACAGAGGTAATGTAGTCATTAGTGAGGATATTTGAATTGTGATGTATGAATGTATTTAGGTATTTCTAGGAGGTTCTCATATTATTTAAGGAGTTATTGTGTAAATGTATCTCCATTGTATATCTTGGAGTTGTGCTCCATGTTCATATTGGTGTACATAGTGTGCACTTCTAGTTTATTGTGATATATTAAGCATTTGGTTCATAACAAAAAATGTGTAACAACTGTGCTCTCCAACATCTCTGAACAACATGGTATCTCCTCAATGCTTTTAGTGTAATTGACAACCCTATCTCATTTCATTTGTACTGGGGTATCCCCTCAATGCCTTTGACATAATTGACGACTATAACTCATTTCATTTTTAGTTCATCATATTTTGTATGAAAATAAGCAACAATGCAACTCAGCTAGTGTGAAAAGACATAATTGCCACATACCATAATCAACAAAATGACCATAGTAATGTGTATACATTATAAAAAATACAAGAACAAATACTCAATCCCATTTTTTTGTCTCTTTGGCTACATAATATATAGAAATATCTCAGATTGCAGTGTTGGAAACTAGAACTGAACATAAGGGCACAACCATTAACTAAAAGAGTTAAATTTTAGCTAAAAGACACTTCCAAATAATTCACTAGTCCAATTCATCCCAAGCATCATGTTACTGCATTTTAAAACCACTCTTTGGTGTTTTGGCTTCTCATGACCACAATCATTTGTAGACATGATCAAAACAAGAAGAAAAAATGTTAGAATCCCAAATTCTGTCTCTCTAGCTACAAAATATGAAAAAGTAACCCAATTTGCATTGATTGTCTCTAGAAACTAAACAACATGGTGCATGAATTAACTAGAATACTTGGATTTTAGCTAAAAGACACTTCCATATAGCTCAATGGTCCAATTTCAGATAGCTCAGTGGTCCAATTTCAGCCCAATAATCATGTCATTTCCTTTTAAAACCATATTTTGGTGTTTTGGCTTATTATGATTTCTTAGCAGGTTATAACACACAAGATTTCTTAGTTGTATCAGATGCTTGTATTTTCATTAGAAAGATAACCTTGTATTCGTTAGACCATTTTTGACATGAAATAACCTAGGACATGATAGACCATTTTTGACAAGAAATAACCTAGAACACTAGACTGAAGCATTATGACATGTTTTTTTAGGAGTAATCATTGCCAAAAAAAAGTTGATTACTTGTTTGGCTTCTTATGATATTTTAGCATGCTATATCATTTCACATATAGTATCTCCTAGTTATTTTAGATGTTGTTTGATGAATTTTCATTAAAAATATACTCTTGCAATTATTAGGTTGTTTTTGACCATAAACCAAAAAAAACCAAACCAAAAAAAAAAAAAAAAAAAAAAACCTAGGAAACCAGTTTAAAGCATCATGGCATTTTTCTTTAAAACTACAAGTCTTAGTTGATAGGAAATTAATCATTGCAAAAATTACAAGGACATGATACTAGATTGTGTTATATCAATTTTAATTCATTTATTTGTTTTTTACCATTTTATTCTAGATTTCTCTTATTAATTAAGTTGATGTCTTTTTTCCCATTGTTTTTGTCATCATATACTCTACATGTTTCACTATATTATATATTCTTAGTCCTATTGTCATTTTTAATGGAAGTTCATAAACCGATTTAATCACTGTTCATTGTTGATGCTTATGTTAAGCATTTTTGCTAGCTCTCCTCTTTGGATCGATTTATCATGTGTATCAAAGCATGTTTTTGCATGATTAACAACATTTTTTGCGAAATGTAAGCTTTACCTTATTTGTTTTAGAGCTGTGCCTAAGCTTTAAACATTGTTTTAATATGTTTCATTGGGATTGATGCGATGTTTTATTGTTTTACTCACTCTGAAATATTGTTTGTTGCATTTGAGTTTTCACACAAGGCATTTGTGCATTAAAGCTTCATTAAGGAATCTTAATATTCTAGTTGTTACTTGTGGTGATAAAATCATTTCATCTAAGTTTGAGGCTATTATCACAAAACTTCCATAACTTTTCAGTTGTGTGGCAATTGAAAATTCAAATTTGAATGCTTACTTTTATATATGACATAATGTAGTGGTAGGGTTAGTTTGTTATTTTTTTAGGTTCTAGTGATTTGTTAATGGGGTCTTTTCAGTTGTGTGGCAATTGAAAATTCAAATTTGAATGCTTACTTTTATATATGACATAATGTAGTGGTAGGGTTAGTTTGTTATTTTTTTAGGTTCTAGTGATTTGTTAATGGGGTTACAGTGATGCATAAGTACATACCAATATAGATCCATTTTATTTTTGGATATATTAAGTACTAAGATGGATCAAAATGAAATAAAGGCACAATTTATTATTGTATAAAAGATCAAAGTGAAAATGTCTATGTTAATTTTTTTTTATTAATTTTTTTAGTATTATTATGGTGGGTTTTTATTTTTATTTGTATAGATTTCAATTTTATCTTATTAGCATGACATATTGGATGTTGTATTACTACATAGTAGAGTTCTTCCACAATTTCTTGTTCATGAGTTCATTGTTACAGGATCAAGCTCTATAGGCAAGCTGTGCTCCTTGAAATTTTAGTGTCACTTTTATGTGGGGCATTATAGTAGGTTACCTGTGTCTTGCCAATGGTAAGCATGGTTGTTTGTTTGAGCATGAAGAGTTTTTATTTTTTTCATTAAATAAGCACAAACTTTGATTCTTTATTGGATGTTCTTATCTAAAGTGCCAAACCTTCTCCAAAATTTGGTGATCTTACAAAGTAAGCTCGCTATTTAATATCTCAATGTGTGGAAATTCTTTACCTTTATGTAGGAGATCATAAATGTGCATCTACTATGGAAATGCTTATGAGAGACATTAGTGGTGCCAATTCGGTTAGTTTTGCTGCTACGAATCAATGTTACATCAACCTTTTTTCTTTTTTTTCTGAGGTGACTTTATTTTGGTTTTCCATATTACATTTTCTAGAATACTAGTATTGTTAGTGATACATATATAAACAATTAAAAATAAAATTTGTGTAGTACATGAATGTAAGTAAAATTTATGTGAACTAAAATTTTCTACATGTGAAATGATTTGTGTTGGTTTTAATGTAAATACTTTCAGTTTGCAATAATACTTTAAATGATCCATGAGGATCTCTATGGCCACTCACCTATTCCAATTTTCTTAAAATAATCTTTTGGCAATTTACTATTTTTAGCAATTTTTTGGGTCCCAAACTTTCAGGGTCATTTTGAGGGCCTAAACGTCATTTTTTATGATCAGACACCTCAAGGATAGTCAAAGGCTCTAATTTATCCCTGAAAATGAATCTCCTCGTTGATACCTTTCCAACGAGCTATCCTGTGCCCTAAACGAAGATCGTATGCAAACATTATGACCCCAAAAAGTTGATAGGGCCCACATGACTTTTGACACTTCATCTCCTAGGGTTAGGTTTTTGTCTGTCTAGGGTTTTGGAATTCATGTTTATTGAAAAAATACCTTCATAGCCTCATTGTACTCATATTCTTGCGAATGAGCGTAGCTGTCACATCTCTTCTCAGAGATAAGCTCCCACCATTCTAGCAAGCTTGTTTTCAGTTTGCATTTTACAGTTTTTAACATATTTCTTATTTAATAAAAGTCAAGTTTTATTGTATCCCTATTATTGTTCACCGTGTCTCTATGTTAATATTATAAATATGTGTTTTCATTTCGTTCTGCTCATAAATCCAGACCAGTGGTATCAGAGCGGTTTGTTCCTTGTCATTTTTTAGTGCATGTCCTCGATGCGATCAGGGTATAGAGAGTTGGGTCTCGATATTGTTTCTCTTAAGGACACCTTCTCTTGCACACCCAAGAAACCATTCATGGTAGGAGAAAATAAATACGAAGGGATAGGAGATCCTTTCAAAATGTTGCTCGAGGAAGCCCTTGAGACACAGAGGAACGAGATGATGGACATCTTTGCACAAATCCTTCGATGACTGTTGAAAAGTGACACATCCACCTCAAGTAGAGGCGTCGCCCCCTTCAAGGTAGGAATCAATTTTGATATTCATATATTTGAAGGTCAAATAGATGCAGATGTTGTAGATAAATGGTTAAACCTTCTAGAAGGGTATTTTTCTATCCACAACTTTTCCAATAGAGAAAAAATTACATTTTCACTCCTTAAGTCCATCCCCCATGTCAAATATTGGTGGGAGACTCTCTGTGAGAAAAAGGAAATAGAGGTATCCACATTATTTGCAGTTGCACCCACTTGGGATTCCTTAAGGGATGCTATTAAGGATAAATTGTCTACAAGATGGACCACATTATGGAAGGAAAGAGACCAAACAATGCCAAAGTTCACCAATGTCTTCCGTATCTTGCACACCAAGCTGGGTATCAAATATTCTGAGAGACATATGGTGCTCAAGTACCACGACGGTCTGTATAGATACATCAATAAAAAATGGAGTTTTTGGACATCTCATCCTTGGGCACGGCCTATCGATATGTCGTCAAAATCAAGCAAAAGATTAAACAAAAGACGTGGTAGTTTGGGTCTGGGAACCCCTCATAAAAGAAGTAGGGAAAGGGCATCCCCAACCCACAAAACAAAGGACAAATCAAATATGGGAAACCTCAGGAAAACCATTCCAAGCCGCAAGCAAAGAAGGACAATGGGAAAACAAAGAAAGATGCTGATAAGTGGTGTGAATTCCATAAGAGCTCCTAGCATAACATTGTTGATTGTTGCTTAAAGTAGTCATTGGTGGTTGAGGTAAAAACATATGAATCAGATGTGGGTTTCGACTCTGAGTCAGAACCAGAAAAGGGGAGATGAATCATTGACGCGGAAACCAGTTCCACTATTTCTACCACCAAGATCTAGCCCAGTGAACCTGATGAGCTAGAAGAAGGTGAATGCGTCTTTCATTAACAAATGTGGGTGAAAGGCACTCCATTGCACTTCATCGTTGATAGTGGTATCCAGAATAACCTCATATGAGTAGAGGTCGTCAAATGGCTAGCCTTGTCGACAACACCGCACCCACAACCCTACACTATTGAATGTCTCCATCAAGGAAGAGATATTCGCATCAACCAATAGTGACACCTGTCATGTGACATCAATCCATTCAAATATGAGGTATTGTGTGATGTTTCTCCCCTTGAATTTTGTGATTCTTTTGGGCCAACCTTATTTATGGAAACTTCATGTTGTATATGAGTTTAGGCATCGTAGTGTTATTATTACTTTGAACATGAAATTGTACAGGATACTCGAGGTAGTCCCACCTAGTGTTATTTCCTTGATATATTATAAGCAATGAAGGAAGGTCATTTCTAAGAATGATAATTTTTTCTTCGTAATGATTCACTCTCAGAGTGAGAAAAAGGTTGCAGCCAAACCCATGGAATCCATGACTGACCTCTCCACACAATATAAGCAAGTGGATAAGGTCATGGAAGAGTACAAAGACATCTTCTCATCACCTATTGGGGTACCTATGCACTTTCAAGTCAAGAATCCCATCGATATGACCCCCGACCCATTGATACCCAATGGGCCAGTCTCTAACCGCTCTCTACTAGAAAACGAGGAGATCAAGTGTCAAATCCAAGAACTGCTCCACAAGGCGCACATCCGACCCAACTCATCACCTTTTGGAAGCCCAATCATGCTGGTACAGAAGAAAGATGGGACCTGGCAACTCTGCATTGATTATTGGGCCCTAAATAAAATCATAGCTAGGAATCGGTACCTAATTCCCTAAATCGACGATCTCCTTAACTAACTCAAGGGGGTAAAACATTTCAGTAAGATTGATCTGAAGTCTGGCTACCATCAAGTCTCAATAGAGTAGACAAATGTATGGAAAACTGCCTTCAAGTCAAAAGAAGGTGTTTTTGAATGGTTGGTCATGCCCTTTGCTTTGACAAATTCCCCAACAACTTTCATGATGATGATGGACGATATATTGAGGAATTTCACTAATTATTTTGTGGTGGTGTATTTAGATGACATCCTCATATACAAAAATACTTGGGCATAACACTTGCAGCATATTCAGTAGGTTCTGCACACTCTGCGACAACAAAAGTTATATTCCAACTTGGAAAAATGATCATTCGATATGGACAAGGTCCAATACATAGGCTACATTGTTGATGCTCATGGTGTGCATGTTGATCCAACCAATATCCAAGTGATCTGTGACTGGCCAGCACCAATCATTCTCACTAAGCTTGAAATCTTCTTATGCCTTGTCAATTTCTATCGCAGGTTCGTGTTGGGATCCTCCCATATTGCATGGGCCCTCAACCAAATAAAAAGGGGTGGTAGTAAGGACAAATTTGTGTGGGGCCTGTCCCAACATAAAGTGTTCGATGATTTGAAGCATCTCTTGTGCTCATCCCCAGTGCTTTTATTACCTGACCTATAAAAAAAATTTGAGAACGAGACAGATGCTTCAGACTATGCTGTGGGTGCAGACCTCACTCAACACGGCCACCCCATGGCCTATCATAGTGAATCACTATCAGATGCCATCTGTAAATACCCTACTTACAACAAAGAAATGTAATCCATTGTGCAAGCCTTATTCCAGTGGAGGAATTACATTCTCAGGAAGGAGACAATCATCCACACTGATCATAAGCCTCTAGAGTTCATACAAACACAAGGAAAATTGTAGAATCACTACCATCATAAGTGATCCACATATTTGCAACAGTTCCACCTCAACATCATGTATAAAAAAGGAAGTACCAACCAATTTGTTGATTTCCTTAGCGACCTCCAGTCGCAACACTCACCATAGTGATAGACTCTTTCAGCCACGAGACCTCTAGATGGGCCCACCTCTATGAGACATATCTTGACTTCGCCAACACATACCAAATGTTGGGTGCAAACACAACTATTACTAATTTCCATCTTCAGGACGAGTTGTTGTGCCATCTGGGACATATCTGTGTTCCATCAAGCAAGTGAATGAAGATGATTTGGGAATCCCACTACAGTTGGGTGTCATGGCACTTTAGCATGGAAAATACAGTGGCAGTGATGCAACAACATTTATACTGGCCGAAAATTCGACAGGATGTAAGAAAGTATATCTGGACCTACACTGCATGTTCTATTGGCAAACCGGCCACTAAAAAACAAGGCATGTACACTCCTCCACCTACTCCTAACATGCCCTGGGAATCCATCTCAATGGACTACATGTTGGGCCTTTTGTCCACCAAACGGGGAAATAACTGTGTTTTTTTTGTTGTTGATCATTTTTCCAAGATGATGATTCTAGCCACCTACAAGAAGAACATCACCGCGGAGGCCACTGTTAATCTCTTATTTGAATGAGTGTGGGTACACATTGGGATCCCAAAAACCATTATCTCCGATCGGGAGAGTTGGTTCCTCAACACATTTTGGCTGAGCCTCTGGTCACGGCTAGAAACCAAGTTCACCAAATCCAGTGCCATCAACCCCTAGATGAATGGCCAAACTGAGGTCATCAATAGGATGATCGTGCACATCCTAGGCATGTACAATTCCAAGAACCCCTGAATGTAGGATGCAATTCTTCCCTATGTTCAACACAACTACAACATAGCCATACATATCTCAACCAACCACAACCCCTTTCAGGTGGGGTTTGGATTTCAACCATTGGGTCCCATGGATGTTGCACTACCCCTTGCGGCCACCCGGGCAGACTCGTCGCATGCTCCAATTGAAGCTGAAAATACACCCGGTTCATTGAGAATATCCAACACATCCACCGATAGGATCAAAATATTTTATATAAGCCTAATTCTGAGTACAAGCGGCGCCATGATCAACACTGGGTGCCACACCAGTTTCAGGTGGGGAACAAAGTTTGGTTGTACTTGCAGAAAGAACGCCTTACATGGCCTCATCAGAAGCTTCATCCACTCCATTATGGACCTTAAACCATCACCAAGGATGTGAGTGACAATTATTTTGATCTCAACATTCCCCCCTTCCTTGGCTTGCACCCAGTGTTCAATGTGGACCTCCTTCGACCCTATTTTCCACCATTATTGGACACCTCGGAGATCACAAAACAATTGACACCAACAGAGCTCAACCATGACTGCACGTAACATGCATACAATGATCATATTTTGGACACACAAGTCGAGGGAACTCTCTATTAGAGGATCCAACTTTATGTTGTTATCAAAGGAGGACAACTCCTGCATTAAGGCAAGTGGCTCACCTGGGGCCAAATTCAACAGAAATTTCCTCATCTAATGGGGGGACTCAATGCAATCGATACCATTGCTTCCTAAGGAGGGAGGATTGATCTAGGGGGATATTGGTGGCCACCCACCTATTCCAATTGGCTCAAAACAGTCTTTTGACAATTTACTATTTTTAACAGTTTTTCGGGTCCCAAACTTTTGGGTCCATTTTGAGGGCCTAAATTTATGTTTTTCATGATCAGGCACCTCAATGATAGATATAGGCTCTAATTTATCCCCCAAAATGAATCTCCTCATCGATACCTTTCCAACGAGATATCGTTCACCCTAAACAATGATCGTATGCAAAAGTTACGACCTCGGGAAGTTGATGTACTAACTTACCCCAATAGAGCCCACATGACTTTTGGCGCTTCATCTCCTAGGGTTAGGTTTTTGGATGTCTAGGGTTTTGGAATTCATGTTTACTGTAAAAATTCCTTCAGAGCCTAATTTTACTCATCTTCTTGCGAATGAGCATAGCCGTCACATCTCTTCTCAGAGATAAGCTGCCACCATTCTAGCAAGCTTGTTTTCAGTCTGCATTTTACAGTTTTTTAGCATATTTCTTATTTAATAGAAGTCAATTTTTACTGTATCTTTGTTATTTTTCACCGTGTATCTGTGTTAATATTATAAATATATTTTTTTATTTCCTTCCACTCATAAATCTATATCATTAAATCTCTTTTGAAGTAAAAATACACATACAATCAACTGCACCTAGAGGGATCAAATCCCTTGAGGTGCAAAATTTTCCTGAAGTTGTTTCAATTTAAAAAAAAATTCAAATGAAGTGACCTGATCCCTCTACACTCATGATATATCTGGAGTTAAAATTGATCTTGTGCAATGTTGGTGCAAGATTTATTAGACCAAGGTCCTTCTCAGGTTACCAACAAAAGGTATTGTGTAGTCTAGAGTGCTGAAATTTTCATCTCCTCCGAAGAGAAGAAGTCTCACCCGAAGAGCTGCTGAGACAAAAGGATAGGGAAGGGAAAGGAGAATACTTAGGTGGGTTCATATAACCTTCAATATTCATCTATATCTTGCAAAATACATCTAACTATAGAACAAATCTGAACTCATATACACAAGAACTGAAGCTACTTAGGTTACAGAAAGAATTAATGTAAAGAAACATCATGTGGAACTTATGGAACATAAAGACGTACTATAAATATATAATGCAATAGTATAAACACAGAATGATGCAACATATTTTGAAATTTTGGATCCTTCTCATATATTTTCTTCAGATCTTTCTCAGTTACAACCTCAGAGATACAAAGTAGTTCTATGTTACAGGCTCCTGGCTCTGGACCCATGTCGCAAAGCTCTAATTCCCAAAATGGTGTACATATTACATTACACAACTCAAAACCCGACTTCTCAACAATAGACAAAAAAAAATATGATCGACCCTAACAACAAGGGGAGAACTGAACCCTTTTACAATCATACTCATCCCTATATATAAGCTAAGTCCTGTCTTCTGGCTTTGGCTTGCACGCTTTCTTGTTCTGTTGCAACTGCTTTTTCTTTGCTGGCGTTGTGCTGTCATTTTCGCAACTAATTTTTGTTACTTCTCCTTGCTCTGTTGTCTAGCTTCTTCGATAGCTTACACAACTCATACTAGGCCAAAACTAGGACTGTAGTCCTTCTTGCACACAATTTTATCCAAAAACGAAGGGCTCAACAGGCTCTGACCACAAACCTTGACTCACCCTTGAGTCAAGTGCTTGACTCTTTCACATCTTCCAGGAGAAACTGTTGTTTTCCCTCGTCCTCATTTTCCTCTTTCTTTTTCTCTTCTTCTTGTGTTTTCTCTTCTTCTGCCTCTTCAAATGAAGGGCCCAAATCTAGGACCAAATCCAGGGCTCACTTCTTCACTTATTGAAAGCTTCCAACTTTATCTTGCCATTTCCTGGAAAGGAGTGAGGCATCTGCCATGAATTGTTGGGTCGCATCTATAATACATCCCTTGGGCTTGGATGCGACCAACGAGTTCCATTCAGAATCTGTTGTTGCATCGAATTGATGCATATGCATATAAATTGTTTGAATGACAGGCCAAAAGTTGCATAACTCCTTCTTAGCTACAGATTGTGCCTCAAATAGAGCGTTCAACTCATTGTCCACTTGTTGAATCTGATCAAACTTCTGTTGTTTCTCCAGCGGATCCATCGTAGCCACAAATTATTCATTCAACACTTGTATTCTAGTGTGCACATCCTCCAAGGTCTACTTGCGCCTAGTGATGATTCCCATCCAATTGTTGAATTCTCGGAAAATATTTGTGCACTCAGTTGTGTGCTTGTGTAGTGTTGCTCGGGCATTGTTTCCTTCTAGCACTAGATTCTCCATCTGCTCTTGCAACTTCTGAGGTTGCTTCTCTTATTCTTACTGAGTTTGCCACAACTACGATTCTAGATGATCTGTGCAAATGGCCAACTGTGACCATGCTCCTTGAAGCAGTTCAATTTGGTGCTCTGGTTCTTCTACATCATTGGATTCTGGCAATTGGGGTGAGACCTTCTGAATCTCTGGCCAGGCCTCAACAAGCCTTTCTTGAACTCTTTCTAGTCTATGCTCGACCTGGATCTTTGCATGTTCCTCTTGTTTTCTGGATGTTTTTGCAAGGAATTCTTCTTCCCTTGTGACCTCGGCAAACCTCTCGGCCTCCCAGAGCCTCTGCTCCAGTTGATCAGTTGATGCTTTGATCATTCCGACTAAGTGTGTCATTGGCCACTATGCAAGGTCAGCGAAAGACAGGGTCGTGTCCCTGGGTGCTCATGTCTGCATTGGAAGTCCATTGGTCGTTGAATGTTCTGAAGGAGTGTCTACCTCCTCCTCCCCTATGGATGGTTCTGGCGCAAGACTCAACCTCAACGCTGATGGTAGGAATGTAAGGACCTATTTTCTGGCCAGGTAGAGTTGTAGCAACTCTGTGCACTATTGAGGGTTCTGGAGAACTAGCTCCATATGTTACTTCGTGGATGTCATGCTCTGCCTGAATGTTGACTCTGGTTCCTTCTGAACCTTTGGTAGCTCCTTCTCTTTACTTGTGTATGTTTCTGGAGTTGTGATTCCCAGGGCACCCTCAACCTTGGTCGTTGAGGAAATGTGTTGGGGACTTTGAGCTTGCGGCTCCTCTACTGTTTGAGTGTCCTTCTATTGCACAAAAGGCATAATCTACTGGTCCCAAGCATCAGGGTTTAGACCATTTAGCTGTAATCTCTACTCCGATACTTATGGATTTGGACCAGAAAGTTATGGTCTCTGCTCAGGTAACTCTGGGCTTGTTTCTAGGAGTTTTGGCTGAGAAAGTTATGGGGAATCGAGTTGCATGGGCTCTGGATCGGTAGTTTGGGGTGGACTGGTGGTTTCTGGGGGTAGTGACTGGAGTTGTGGTGGTGATGGAGGGCGCTCGATGATGATGGTGGATGGAAGGGTGTCCGGCTCAGGGTCATCTTGAATATGTATGATTGGGGTTGCTCGGACTACTGAGTGAGTGCAGGGGATAATGGATGAAAGGGGTTGGGGGTTCATAAATTTTCTTGGTGAGACCCCTATTCTGAACTTCTTATGCACTGGTTCTCTAATGAATTCAGTGCTTAGGATCTCATTGAAATCCTTACTTGTCAACATGGCTTTCTATGGAAGTTGCGGGAAGATCGACAATGTTATTTTCTTCCGCTCTAATAGTTGCATCTCCTCCTCCTCCTCAAAGTCCGTCTGTGCTAGAGCTTGTTTCTTTGATGCCTCTGAGCTTCAACTTGGTCCTACCCCTTCTTCTTTGCCTTTCTTCTTCAGTAGCTCGACAAGAAAAATGTAGTGCATCCCCGACTTGCGCGGGTTGCGTTTAAATCCCAACCACGACATTACCTCTTTGTCGAAGGCCTCCTCATCTAAGTAGAACGATAACATCCTTGAATGAAATTCCTCCCTGTTGGCATGCCTCGGCCATACAAATGTATGATGTTAGTTCATGCTGAAGGCGATGTTCCTCGTGTTGTAGTCGAGGAGCTCCTACAGAATGCGCAACCTCTGCGTTGCATCGATGAGCCCATTATACCACTTGGAGAACGTTGTGTTGTTGAAGGTCATGTTCTCCGAGTCTGCCCTGGAATGCCAGAGATCAAACATATTTCCAAGGTGCCCCTTGTCTGCTAGCGCCAACGGTCTTCCAGTGGGTGCCTTCCACTTAATAATTGTGAATTCCAGCAACAGTTATCCATATGTGAAGGTACATCCCTTCTCCTGGGCTTCCTTGCAAGCCACAAGTAGTTCCTCCAACAGGTAACTACACCAATTGAATACATCACCATTGGCGCAAAAATTAGCTACTGATAATGCATCCAGTGTGAATTCTCCTTTGTAGTATGACCTCATGACTTTGTTGTTTATGATGTAGCAGCCAGTCCTGACCGTATTTGGTAGAATGGGGTCGATTTTGGCTGTGCGCCCCCCCTCTGGGTGTGGAACCTTTCATAGAGTCCGAGCTCCCCTTTCTTTTTTCCATGCTTACTGGGACCCTGGAATCTTTTAGACACATCCTCACCTTCGAGGGACAGTCTAGTAAGTTTATGGATGTCTTCAGTGTGGATTGGATACCACCTATCCAACCAGAGACTTTAGTCATGCACCCTATTGATCAATAACTTGGTGCACCATGCAACATCGCTAGTGGTACCGAGAACTGGTAAGTCTCAGAGGTTCATGATAGTTGAGTTAAACAGGTTGATAAATTAGGGCTTTGGCACGAAATGCATTCCTCCCAAATTGTCTGGAGCGATACTCCATAATATGTCTATGTTCATCTGGGGGAACAAGACTGGGTCTGTTAAGTCAAGATCAAGGAGATTAACCTGCTCCACCTTCCCCTTGAGGTCATCCATGACCTCAACTCGGGAGTCACAGGGCTCATCTGGTACTGCATCTTTGGACATGGCACTTTGAATTCCTGTAGCTCTCGACATTGTGGGCATTGAGTTATGAACAAATTTTGTGGTGAAATAAGGATTGGGGATCACAATTACGGGTTTCAGGATTGCACAAGCTTGCTCACTCTACATAATTCAGAAATCGCTAAGTTATTTATGAAAAAAATGCATTCTACGACGAGTTCTCAGAGCCTTATACTCAGGCTTAGCTAGAAAGTTCAATAATCATTGTTGTTCATCATGACCATATGGATGCAACTTGAATCTGAGTTTTACGACGGGACGGGTTAACGGGGTAAATCCTATTGGGCGATTCTGGAATTTATTGTGCAAGTTGGACAGGGATGTGGCTGATTTCAGACCTTTTCATTTGATAGATGGGAATTCTGGCATGAATACCGATGGCATCTTCATGTATCGTGACTTTATGGATGAACTAAATTCAGAATGGGTACTGTAATAGCAATAAAGGCTCTTAATATACTGGGTTTGTGTGGCACATGGACTCATATTGCATTCAGATTCACTCTCCCTCTAACCAAAAAGGGGTCCCCGTCATATTAATGACTGTCATTAATGGGTTCTTGAGGTTTTTGATCCTACGTTGTTGAGTAAGCAGTTCTACCTCAAACAACACTTAAACAAAAAAGAAATTGAACTACATGTCATGACGCAACACTGCACAAGTCGACTTTATTAACTGAATTTACAAAAATTGTAGAAAAATCAAATCTAACTATTATACATGTTCCTTCGAACTAGAGAAACAATCCATTTAGCTCAGTTCTGAGACATATAGGGTTTCATCTGAGCACCATTCACCCATCTTGGTCGCAACATACCATCTAGTTGCATAAGTTTGGCTGCTTCTGAAGGTCAGGTCTTCACAACTATAAATGGTCCCAACCAATTGTTGGCACAGGGGCATACCCAGGGTTCAATGCTTCAACAAAGCACCGACAAAACCCTAACTACCGGCCCTTTCGGAAACACCTGTGAAGTAGATAAAGTCTCACCCAAGGTAGAGGTTGGAGGGGTTGTAGGACTAAAGGGTCTATAGCCTAGCTGGGACACAGATCTGTGATCACAATACTTAACATAGAACTTAGCAATTAACATTCATTAGTCTTTGAACCTTACACACATCGGAGGTAAAAACCCTATTTACAGAACAAAGTAGTATTCAATAAAATCTAAGAACATCTAACCATTCAACACATAACATTAAACAGATCTAGCATTCATTCATGTTATTAAGCACTAAGCTACTTCATTAGATGCATCTAACATACATAAGGATTACAATACTAAGAATAAATCACACCAATCACACAAAGCAACCAAAACACATGATATACGTGGTTCACCCCCAGCGTGGGGCTACGTCCACCAACTCTTCTCCTCTTTTATTATCTTCTTCCAATCCTCCTACATGCACAAAGCCACAAATCCAACTCTGCATAGGACATGATATCTACGCGCACCTCGCCAGATCCTCCTTCCCTAAGTTAGGTCCAAGCACCAAGCCTTACATAGCCTCTTACAATCACTTGCACTCAGATCTACATGTCTTAACATAGTATTGGCACAAAGACAACTAATCATGCACTAAGCCAATGACCTTTTACACCACATAGATCAAACTCTAGCACTTAGCACCACCTACTTACATCACCTAGATACTTATTTATACATTACAAAAGGGGCCTAAACATGGGAAAACCCATGGGTTGACATCCCATACCCATTACATAAACCCTAAACCCAAAAAGCCCGCAAAAGGGGGTGAGATCTCGCAATATCTTCTTCGCCTGGGTGCTCCGTCTTCGACCATCCTGTCGAAGTCCAAAAAATGATCAATCACGACCAAGTTTCTCCAAAACTTGGTCAAGGGCCAACAGGCCCCCAACAGTCACCTATGACTCAACCCAAGTCACTCTGATCTGGGTAATTCAAATTCGAAGTCCTCAAGCTTGGCTCGAGATGCATCAACTTTTTGTTTCACTAGAGCCTCCTACTCGATGAAATCCTGAATGAATTTCTCAATGATAGGTCCTTCCAAGCGTTGTTATACTATGGTGACCACTTGTTCTAGCTGTGCACCTTGTTCCTCGATCTCCTCAAAAAGTGTGTAGGCTTTGTCCTGTATCGGTTGGAGTCTTTGGGTCACTTCCATGACTCTACTCTGGATGGCATGGACCTGTTGCTGAACTGTGCATTGCTCCTATGATCTTTTCATCTTCTCGACTGCTGAAATCACTTTCACCTGCGCTTGCACTGTCGATGCTTGTTGCTTTGCCTCCTGGAATTGTGTTTCTAATGTTATTAGTTCTAGGTTCTCTACAAGGCACTCATAGGTATGTGGACTTAGATTGCTTAGTTTCTTGCATTCTAAGGCCAATGCTTTGATTCATTCAACTGCGCTCCGGGCAGTTTCTTCCCTCTGATCTTGCACTTCCTGCAGTGCTCGACATTGCTTGCAATTCCAATTCTTCTACTCTTTCTTGGATCTACTGAATGGCTTCAGCAAGCTTCCCCACTTGGCTCTCAGTTGTTTCCTCTTCCATCCGTGATAGGCTCGACACAGAGAAAAGTTCCCTAGTGACTGCTTCTCTAACTCCAATCTGCTCTACGAGTAGCTGATATTTCTCTCTCTAGATTTGCACTCTATCCTCTGCAAACTTTACTTGGAGGTCATCTTTCTCTTGTTGCACAACTTGGCTCTGCTCTAGGGCTTCCTCCTTTGCTTTCTTCAGAGCCTTTGTGGCCTGTTATTTTTCTTCTTGTACACGACGAAGGTGAGCCTCCGTCACATATGCTAATCTGCGTAGTTGGGTAGGATCATCTTCTAGTTCTATACCTTCTAATGATGATGGCATAGTAGACACTACAAATTTCTAATAGAGGGCTTGTTGTACCCCTTTCAGCTCTACTTTGATCCAGTTATACATTGTCTCATGTTTGGCTTTGCTTCACTGTAAAATATCCTCTTAGGTATCTGATACAATGACGATGATGAGGTCAATATCATCCACCGTAAGTACAGTCTGTAATTTAGGCTTATTGGTTCGTGACTTCATCTATGCTGAGGGTTTCTTTGGAGAAACCTTTATTTTCTTAGATGTATCAACCTCCATAAGGGGATCTTTAGGCGATGTTACTTCACCCTGTTCTTTCTTATCTTCTTCCCCTTCGTCTGCTTCTTGGTCTACTTTGTCACCTCCTCCTCCTTCAGGTGAATCTAGTGTAGTCTCATTTGATGCGTTGTTCATTTCCTATACTTCTTGCTTCTTCTTCTTCTTCTTGCTACTGCCTGGTCCATCATACTCTTCCCGGGTGACTACAGGACTTCCGATGAGGTCGGAGTCATAGAGTTTTGTCTGTTCGACTGGTACAAGGAATTATGCAGGCCATTCCTTGGTTATTTCCTCCATTTCTTCCTCAGTGAGTTTGTAATAGGACTGGAGCTCTTCCTTGTGTTCATCCCCACACACAGTGATGTAAATGAAGTGCCTTTTTGCGTGAAACTTCACTATTGGCCTGAACCTATGAAGTGTATTCGGTGTCATGTGAGGGAAGGATTCAATGGCCCTCTTCAATTGCAACTAATAGGTGTGGAATAATGCATTTGACTACCATTTCTTTTCCATGTCTCTCTAATACCAAAGGGCAGTGAACCTCACAGCCAGTGGTTCGAACAACTCAACTTCAGGGAAGGTCGCTCCTGTCGGCATCTCCCAAGTGGCGAAGGCAACGAGAATCAACAACCAGCTGAAGTGAAACTCGTATCCCTGGTCTTGTGATTTGTGGAAATATTGTTCCAACTAGTTGACAAGGTAGCTCGCCTAGTTCATATGCATCCATTCAATGCATTTTCTTGCGAGGTCGATGATAAACCCCGTGAATTCCGTTGGTTTGTTCTTCCTAACGATCTTACCAACGATCAACTGGCAAGATAGGTGTATTGCGCCATTTTGGATGGAGGATACCTTGTATCCCTGCTTCCCCTTCTCCACATTGTCGTAGGTGTCCTTTATTCACTGTGCCAGGGTGCGATCTGCAACCTTCCCTGCATAAAAATATCGAGGGTCCAGTCCTTGCATGCTCAATCTAGTGATCTGGTGGATCAGCACAGGATCTACAGTGATGCACCTATCCAACCACAGGTAACCACCATGGTAGCATGACAGGAGGAGATTAACACATGCGTTAACCTCCTGATGTCTTTCGAAGTGTGGTATCTTCATCACATTAAGGACTGTTGATATCTCGATATCCATGGTCCATGACTGGGGGATTATCTTTGGCTTCTTCCTCGTTGTTTTTTTCAAGTACTTATGTGGTGCGAGCATTCGATAATTCTTGCGGTCTCCTAAATTGAAATCACTGATCTTGAGTGTCATAATCTGTCCTAACTGTGGTCCAACTTCGTGTATCCCCTTCGGGAGGTACATAATGATCAATGTGTAGTTGAAATCTCTAGGGACGTTGTCATGGATAACTGCACCAACAAGAGGTGGGATGTAGTTGGGCAGGACCGACAGGATGATCTTCGCGTTCGCTAAGTCGTTGTGATGCTTACTTCTTTTCTTTGTCGTAGTTCAAGATGGCCCAAATCAATGTGCAGTCGACATGGATGCTTGCAATCCTCTCATCAATGAGGCCTGTACTCCTACGGACATGACCTTCTCATCCATGAGCTCTATTAGGATCTCCTCCAAAGACTTCTCTATTGCGCTAAGGTCACCCGACATACATGCTCAAGATCAGATATCTCAGATAGGCGGACAAATACTCACGGTAAGAAAAACGGGTGGCGAGGTCTCAGTAAGCACTGCGTGATAGTAATCAGTTCTCTATGGTCTCAGATAATCACAATTTGCAAAAGTGTCCCCGGTGAGACATTTAAAAGGTTAAATAGATAATGTCATAACAAACTCTTCCAATGGGAAGGAATGCCTCAATCAATACAATTCCATCCATTATGGCACGGTCCCAACGGTCCAATGGCTATCTTTCCGGCAATAACTGTGTTTCTAGCCATTCTGGAGCGTCGTTCTAACGGTCTAGATGCCTCCAAAAGTCATATTGCTTCACCATGGAAAAGTTCCAGTCTGTGTTGTTCTATTATTCCGACGAGGTTCAAGTTCTGCAAACCTTCATTCTGCAAAGTCCTCTCTCAAACCTCCTGCAATTTTTCTAGCTTTGCTTTCTTCTTACTGAGATTTCTTTCTTTCTTGCCTGTGATATGCATCTTTGGATTCCTCTTTCCATTCTTGTTCTTATATCCTCTTAGCATAGTAAATTCACACTACTGAGGGTCTTTCATAGGGTTCGAGGGTAATACTTCTTCTCTTATTGTTTCAAGAGTAGGTTCTCTACTCTCCTGCACGGATAGGTGTTATCACTGAAATTTTGTCTGCAAATGGCTACAAGAATTCAGCATCGCCAAATAGTTATGAGGTCATCCATGGACCTGAATTAACACAAAAGCATTCACAAAGGGTCAAAACTATACAGCTAGTGCAAAAATTAAAGGGCGCTATGAAGACACTAGGCGCGCGCGCACATGCGTGAAACATAAACGCAAGATTCATGCACATGCGCACGATGCGTGACTGTTGTCGCAAAAAGATGCGCACTTAAGAAACAACACATTTATGAGAGTGGTCGGCCTCCCACCCACTTCTGGTTTAGCTTGCAAGTTGATTTGACACTCAAATATGGATTGGATTTGACTGGGTGGCTAGTCAAAGACCTAGAAATGCCCTAATTAGCCTCTTTACACACTACAAACTAGTTGGACAATAGCTCAAAGAAATGCTATAAAACGGTCATGGATACACTTCATTTTTCAAGGAATTTCATAGCAAAGTTATGCTACCATTATTCTCTTGAGGACTCTTCTATCCTTGCCAAGAGTATACTTGCATCATTGCTTTGGGCAATCCATCTCACCTCTTGAGTGGATTAGCAAAGAATTCTTTCACCATTTTCATTTTCATTTTCAAAGTTGTAAGAATAGCTTATTTGTGGGGGTCCAAGAGCCCTCCCTTGGAGGAAGAAGGGACTCATAGTCCCCTTGCTTCTAGGTGTTTTCTTTCACTAATATCAGCCTTATCATTGGTGACATGGGTCTCATTTTTTCTTTTGTCCTTATGTCCCTATGTTTATAAATTTAGTTGTTGTTTTGTTTCTTAGTTTAATTCTTAGTTATTGTTTTATATTTTTTTCTCTAACCCTTTTCCTTGCAGTTGTCCTGCTTAGCAAACCCAACTAAGCTTGCAAGCACCTCTATTTTGCTCACTAAGGTGATGAAAGGGGCGCAACAGATTGGCGACTCCACTGGGGAAAGGTATCAATTTCCTACCCCATTTGGGTTTTTCTAGCTCTTCTCTTGGTTTATTTAACTTGCAGGTGCATTAACTGGCCTAAGCCGACCTGCCAATCATCCAATTCCAAGTTGAATTGAGAGAATTCCATCCAGAATTTTCATTCACGGCCATGTGTCACCTATGCGTGGGTTTTTAGGCCCATAGACGTGCATCGTGCGCACATGTGCTCAAGTCACAGTTCTGTTCTGCGCACGTGCGCTCATTAACTCTTTCAGGTCCGCGCACATGCGCTCTGTGCGCCTCTGTCTCCACTAAGACCCGTGCATCTATGCAAAAATTCACATTGTAAAGTTTTTTGAGATGTGGGGAAGGCCATTAGCCTTCTTAAAATGAGTTCAAGCATGTTTTAAAGCTGCACCACACTTAGTCCCCTCTTCATATAAAGGGGTTAGTCAAAACACATAGGCACTTAGGGGGTTAAAATCAATTTCCTCTTTTGCTTTCATTTTTTCCATGGATGGCTTGTTTTGACTCAAAATATAAGTTGGAAATCATTTTTAATCACATTTAACTTGCATTGGGACTAGAAGTTGGATGACAATCGCTTAGTATGCTCTTCTCCTGCACCTTCAAGTTACCTTGAGAATCAGAAAAAGATTGTGAAATGATTTCATCTCCCTTAAGAAGATTAAAACCTTTAGGAGAGGACAACAACCCTTCTTGGGACTCCTCTTAGTTTATTTTTTCAAACACATCTTAATATTGTAACGGGCCCATACATGCCCACATGCTACAAAGATAGGATAGTGTTGAAATTTACTTTCTTAGATCAAATCACTAGGGAAGTTTAAAGGTTTTGTAACGGGCCCATACATGCCCACATGATCACAATCTAGGATAGTTTCAAAGCTTTTCTTAGATTACATCACAATATGGAGTTAAAGGAATAGTAACGGACCCACATGTCCACATGCTAGCTTCCTAGGGACTTTTGAATTATGTAAGGTTGTACCAAAGGCACTTAGTTAATTAGGTAATCAACACTTGTAAGGACCAAGGGAAGTCCACATGCAGCAAGGTGACACCTAATTCATTGAAAATTGGCACACTTTCACTCATTCACACAGAAAAGTCACTTATCACTCACATAACTTCTTATTGAAACATGGAGGTCAAAGTTAGTTTCCTCCAAAGGGATTCCGAAACACCCCACCCTTTTCTTGATGAAACTATCCACTCCCATTTAAATTCAACAAGGTTGGTTCACACCCCCAACCTCTCAAAACAACTACATCTAAATTTTTTCTAAAAAATCACTAATTTTTCCTCCACAGGAGGTGCCAAAATAAATTTTTTAGTCTAGGTAGGATTTCGGGGATAGGCATCCAAATAAATCCCCGTTATCTGGTTCTCACATTGTCAAAACCATAGAAGTTGTCAAATAGGGAACTGAAAATCCTCCAAGTCAAGTGTTCCTAACACCATAAGGT
>ML778743.1:685990-797942 GCA_009831015.1 Picea engelmannii
CTACCCAGGTGGAAATTGTGGGCTGCAATTGCACCTTGATTGGATTTTGTGTGGCTATTGGGAAATATCGCTAGCTCTTTCGGGATATGCCCCCTTTACCCCTCATTATAACCAATTATTTCATCCTTCACTAGTTTCTCTTCTGGTGATTTCAACCCCACTGTTGAGTACTATTGGAAGGTTCAGTGCTATTTTGAGAGGAAGGACATTATGTCTTCTAGGACACGAGCATTTGTTTTCTTTGATTCCCCATGCGGACAAAACCCACTTATCCACATATATGCTTCTTTTTCAAAACCACTTTATGTATGATGCACTTCTGACTACATTTTGATTTGGATATATATATTGTGAAAAGTTCAAATTTTGCAACAAAAGGCTCTTGTTCCTTTATTACTCTCACCACCATTTGCACACATTCACTCAGCTAGTTGGACATCATAGGGGACCCACAGAATCCCCGTCATTCCTGACGCTTGCTAAACCTCCGTCCTATCTTAGGGGGAGTGTCTGGTCTTGCCCACTCATCAACACCACCTTCACACACTCTTGTGAGTGCTACTGTCTTAGGATCAACTTTTCTTGGTTCCACATTACTTGGGTCCACTTCCCAAGGTCCTCCGTCCACTCTCTCTCCTTTACACAGAAGAGGGGGACCAACTTCCTCTCAAGGGGGAAGTACCAACCCACCTAGCCCCCCTCAAGGGTCAGGTTCACAACACACTTACACCATGGCTGGAGCTAATCCTCCCCCCCCCCCACTACAGATGCCATATTTGGCCTCTCTCAACATACCAGATCTAAGCAAACTCACCAATGATCCTATATTGCATGACCCCACATGGCCTACAATGCCCACCAAACTACCTTCAGACATACCCAAATTTGAAGGAAAGGCAGGAGATGACCCTGACAACCATGTCATGACTTTTCACCTATGGTTCTCTTCCCACAACATTATGGATGATTCCATCATACTGCGATTATTTCAATGCACACTCACTGGCCCATCGACCAAATGGTATGTAGATGAAAAATCAGGGTCCCATGCGACTTTTGAATCCTTGGCCAAAGAATTTTTGACCTTCTTCCAATTACCAATCCGCCACGACAATGGTCTGGAACTACTCTCTAATTTCAAACAAACCTTAGCCACACATATCACCGATCACATTCACGAGTGGCATAGGCGACGTAGTTTGTGCAAAGCAGAAACTACCAAACAATAGTGTCTTGACTGGTTTCTTAGATCACTTGTCTCAATCCTCGGTAAGGATGTAGCTTCCACCTTCCCTCAATCAGAAGAGGAAGACATCAGTAAGGCTCAAACATATGACCTCATCTATTCACAGTCAGGGTACTTATACACTGTACTTCCTGATCTACCAAAACTTGTGTCGTTTGGCCAAGACAAACCTGGGATGTCTCACTCAGCAGATGTACTGATTGGTAATACCACTCACCACGGTCCACAACCCCAACAACCACGAATGTATGGAACACCTCAATATCCACTGGCATACAGGGGCACTTCTTATTACCCCCCACTCCCTTATCAACAATCATACGCTGTTGAAATGCCTCCACCCATCAGTGGGCCACCACTAGCACCCCCCATACACCCACCTATTCAAACGAGTTCTGGTACCCCCTCTACCTCAGATTATAGTACTAGCGAAAGCTCCACACCTTCCTATGTACCTTACGGATCGTTACCCCCACAGAATCCGTACTTTCCATTTCCTGGTCCCCCACAACCCATGGCTCCCCCACATCCTCATGCTGGGGTGAATTTTGTTCAACCCTCTCCCGTTCAACAATATCAAAATTTTGAACAGCAGAATACGGAAAATCCAACCCATCCGTCAAACAATGCCAAAAAGAAAGGACGAAATAGGAATAACAACAACCCAGGTCAAGGTGGGAATCAACCCCAACAGAACCAACCTACTGGGGGCAACCAGAACCAAGGGAATTAGAACCCCCAAGGGGGCAATAATAATAGGCGTTAGGGGAGAAATAACAATACTGTTAAAACCAATTTCCCTTGTGCCCTTTGCAGTGAGTTCGGCCACTATACTCATCATTTCCCCCAAATCGCTGATTTCAAATGGTTGAAAGACTCAGGCAGTCTACCCCATCCTCCAGCACCACCTGCCCCCCAGCAGGCCCCACAACAATACGTGCAACAACCCCCCCTGTTGTGCTGCAGAATCCTATTCCACACCAAGGTGTGATAAATACCCAACAGGACACACAACATCCCCCACCTCAGGCAGGACAGTACCTCAATCCAAACAATCCAACAGATTGCACGATCCTCCTCACTAGTGAAGAGGAAATCCTTCTGCAAACACGTAATCGTCAGTATAATGCACCCACTGAGTCTCCTCCCATCCCTCCAGAGACAAACCCTGCACCAACGGGACCCCCGTTGGTGATCCCTCACCCTAACACCGAGCCACCTCTTCGCATCCCTCGCTTCCCATTACGCAGGAATTCCCACAACCCACATGCTAGGGTAGCTCATAACTACAGTTTAGTTGACGACTTAGCACAATCCCCAGCTGCCATGCTAGTCTTAGAAGTCCTTCAGACTTGTCCCACTCAGCAGAAATCATTACTTTCTGCCTTGGGGGAAGTCGACCCCGCATATACTTGACTCCTTACATTCGATCTTGACAGCGACGAACCCCACCTTCCCACCTTGATCGCTTTTCAAATCCCAGTAAAAATACGGAACATCACAGTTCATCAGTGTATCATCGATGAAGGTGCATCTACATGCATTATGTCCAAATCTGTATGGCAGAAACTTGGTTCCCCCGAACTCATACCCTCTTCCATTACCTTACGATATTATGACGGATGACCATCCTCTCCTGAAGGGCTCTTCCAAAATGTCCCCGTAGAACTTGGGGGTAAGACTATTCTCATCGAAATTGAATTTATAGATGCCCTACTCGATTATAATATCCTGTTTGATCGTAGCTACATGTACGCTATGAAGGTAGTTGCCTCTTCTGTCTTTTGAACAATGATGTTCCCCCACAATGGGAAGATCATTACCATTGACCAAGTCTCACATTATGAGCCCAACCCACCTGCCAACATCGATAACATTCTTCCTCTCATCCACACGAGTCATGACACATACCCACTCATCGAGATGGGCCCTGGAATTTTCAAAGATCCATCATTACTAGGAACTTACCATGGAGCACCACCACTCCTTCATCCCTCCAATCAAGTATGCATTGTATCATCTAATAGAACTAACATGGAGGATACCCTCCCTCCTAGGGAGGCTTCTATCCTATCTGACGTCCCACTAGTCACAAAACTTCCCCCTCACGAGCCTCCTGCGAACTCATTGACCCCACCAGTCCACGATTTCACCTCTCCCCAAGGACATATCCCAGTTTGGGAGACAGTTCCCCAAGCCATCACTCAAATCCCCTTCTTTTACCCTCCACCTGGCATCGAAGCTTTCCAGGTAGCCGCAATGCTTACCCTCCCTAATATGGTGTTAGCAATTCTAGTTTGGTATTTACATCCACCAGAGATGGTCCCTCGACCATCCCTTCCCCCCCAAACAAAAGGAATCCCAATGATGATTCCCATACTTACTCCCACCATACCCTCTACACCCCCACTCACTACCCCCCCTGCCACAGCTGGGGTGTAGGAGAAAGAAGAAGGAGCCCACAACTCCACTTCCTCCACACATCCAACCTCCTTGTGCACTATGTCAGAAAGATGGACACCAAACCAGCAACTGCCCATCTCTACCAGAGTTACGGAATTTGATTCCACTCAATCAAACTCCCCCAACACTCGCCACTATAGCCATTACTGTCGCTACCACCCCCCATTCAAGTAGTAAAGGGTTTTGAATCAAATTCGCTTGCACTATATGTTTAGAATATGGCCATTATACTCACCATTGCCCAACATTGCCATGCTTTCGACAAACATTAGCCGCCGTACGCGAAAGCTTCCAGAGTGAACCCAGTCCAGCTACGCCATCCTTACCAAAAATCACTGACATCCATTATGTCACAACTCAGTCAATGAACGTATGAGATGCCCTTTCTCTCTATGTGAATCATTAGATAATTTTACATACCAGTGTCCTATGATCATTGAATACAAACAACGCCAATTGACCCTGCTTCAAAGACCCACAAAATCGATAGTTGACCTTACCTCGTCACTAGATATTCTTCACGTCATTTCTCCCAAACCCGAGGCCCTTCCAATGCCTCCATGGTTCTTGGATGACTTATCTGAGGATTCACCCCCCAATCCCCCCAACTCTCCTGCTCATTTCCCTACAAAAATTTTACACCCAACTACCACGGGTACTCCTCAGTACTTTGATATTTGGTTTATGTCGAGCGAACCATCTCCATATCCTTGCATCGTTCCCCCTACTTCTTCATCACCAGGGCGCAGCCACATGACAACAGTCACTGATATCACTCTTCATGACCCCTTATATTTCCGTCACTTCCACTGTGACGAGGAAATACTAAAAGAGTTAAGCAACCCTGACTACCCATGGGATGCGCTACACCACCGCGCACTCTTCTTTCCATAGGAAGCCTCCACGCCTCCTAACCAACACCCCATATACATGGTTGAAACCAAGGATTTTATCCCATCAGGGCCTATCGATTGGTTCAAAAACCCCATTCCTGCCCCTGATGCTTTTGAAGAAGGCAACATGGCCAACATTTCCCCGACCATTAAAATCGACATTTCCATCAAAAATGGCGTCGTCGAGGAAATCACCATTGGAGCTGCTTGCACTCAAGAAATCACCGCCTATAAATCCCTCTTCCATGAATATCGAGATATTTTTTCCTGGTCATACACAGAAATGCCTGGCCTCGATCCCTCTATCGTCGAACATCGCATCGACACCTGGCCCGACATTACACCAGTTCGTAAAAAACAACGACTGCTACACCCATCCAAAGCAGCGGCCATCAAAGCCGAAATTGACAAATTACACACTTCCGGGTTCATCTACCCCATCGCCTATACATCATGGGTTTCCAACCCTGTACCCGTTAACAAAAAACATGGCACTATCCGCGTTTGCATGGAATTTCATGATCTCAATCACGCATGTCCCAAAGACAAATTTCCAATGCCTTTCATCGATCAAATTATCGATGACTGCATAGGCCACGAGGCTCTATCCTTCATGGACGATTTCTCTGGTTATAATCAAATTCAAATTCACCCAGCCGATCAGTACAAAACCGCATTCACTACCCCTTGGGGTACTTTTGCATATCGTGTCATGCCTTTTGGCTTAAATAATGCTGGCGCAACTTTCCAACGGGTGATGACATACATATTTCATGATCTAGCTCATATCATCCTCGCATACTTGGACGACCTCACAGCTCGATCCAAGAAATGCACCCAACATCTTGATGATTTACAAATCATCTTCCAATGGTGTCATCAGTACAACATCCGCTTGAATCCTCTCAAGTGCATTTTCTGCGTCACCATGGGGCGCCTCCTCAGATTCATCATTTCTAAAAGAGGTATTACCGTGGACCCCCTCAAAGTCCAAGCTATCACCGAAATTCCACCTCCCCGGAATTTACGTCAACTTCAGAGCCTACAAGGCAAGGCTAACTTTCTATGACAATTTGTCCTAGACTATTCCATTTGTGCACATGTTTTCCTTCGCTTACTACGTCACAAAATCCCATTTCACTGGGATGAACATGCCCAACAGTCATTTGACGATCTTAAAATGGTGTTTTCCAACGCCCCTTTAATTAGTGCATCTGACTACAATCGCGACTATATCCTCTATGTCTCAGCATCAGCTGTTTCAGTAGCAGGAGTTCTCATTCAGCTAGGTGATGACAATCATGAGCATGCCATTTATTATGTTAGTAAAAACCTCTTAGGGCCACCCTTGAAGTATAAACATGAAGAGAAACTAGCTCTTGTAGTCGTCCTCATAGTCCAAAAACTGCGTCACTACATTCTGATTTGCTCGATGGATTGTTATCCTTCAGGAGTACAATCTTGAATTCTCAACACCCAAGAGCAAGAAATCCCTCGTTCTCGCCGAACTTGTCACGACCCTCCCCTCTGACACCACCAGTGCCCCCTTCAATACCGAATTTCCCGACTAACATCTCTTTTACATCACTTCGGATGATCCTTGGTACGGTGACCTTCTCGTCTACCTCTGAACTCAAAAGTTCGGTAACCACCTTTCACATGATGATCATCGTCGTATTCGTCACCAGGCCCCCCGCTACCTCCTTATCGAAGACATCTTATACCGGAGAGGGGTTGACACCATTCTTCATCGATGCCTAACCATTGACGAGGCCGATAGAGTCTTGAATGACTGCCACAACGACACATGTGGGGGCCATCTTTCAGGAATATCCACTGCTCAGAAGATTATCCGAGCAGGTTACTTTTGGCCTACCTTGTTTCACGATTGCATTCACGCCGTGAAATGATGCGAGAAGTGTCAGCTTTATGCCAACAAAGCCCAAGAACCACCTTCTCTTCTTCATCCAGTCATCAACACTGGCCCTTTTTGTAAATGGGGCATCGACTTCATGACTTGTAATCCCCCCTCTAGCAATGGACACAAATACATTGTTGTCGTGGTCGATTACTTCACCAAATGGGCTAAAGCTATGCCCACCTTCAACAATACCGCTGACACCGCAGCGTGTTTTCTATTTAACCACATCATATCTCTCTTTGGAATACCACTCCAACTGGTTTCCGATCACGAGAAACACTTCAAGAATGAGATTTTCGTCAAACTCTCATCTCGGTTAGGATTCTCCCACGAGTTTGCCTCACCATATTACCCTCAGTCTAACTGATAGGTCGAAGTAGTTAACAAGGTCCTCAAGACCATGTTACAGCACATGGTTAATAAACATAAGACTAATTGACATCATATGTTATTTTTCGTGCTATGGGCTTACCGTATGGCTGTGAAAACAACTATTGGTTTCACACCATTTCATCTAGTCCATGGGGTTGAGGCCACTCTTCCCATCGAGTGAGAAATTCCCACCTTACGCACCGCAATTGAGCTATTACCCAACACTGCTCCAATGGAGCAGTGCTTGCTGAACTTAGAGTCCCTGGATGAAGATCATCGATCTTCATTACAGAACAATGAGGCATCTAAAAAATGATCAAAGGCTACCTTTGATCGACATGTCAACCTTCACTCATTTCGCGAAGGTGACCTTGTCCTTGCTTACGATATCAATCATGATACCTTTGGACATGGAAAATTCGAGTCACTATGGCATGGCCCATACATTATCCAAAATTGCCTCACCAAAGGCACATACATCCTGGCCTCTCCTGAAGGCCTCTCTCTCAAGGAACCCATCAACGGGTTATACTTAAAGAAATTTTATGCTTAAACGTAGTCATTCTACTTTAGGTTATTTCTTTTATAGTGTTTTTTCTTTTTTCCATCCCTCACGTCTAAACTATCATTTGTACTATTGACAGATGCTTCCTCCATCGGCCTACCACATTGGTTACGCCGATGGTGCCAGCCGTTGGACACAAAATCTCACTTCGGTCGCTTGGGCTCTCTACACCCCCTCACATGAAATGCTCCATTCGAGCGGCATATGTTTGGATTCAGCGACCAACAACCAAGATGAATACACTACCGTCATTGGCCTCCTGGTCGATGCCCAACATCATCGTATTCGTCACCTTAGCATCTTTCTCAACTCTCAACTAGTCATTCTCCAGCTCAACAATGTGTATTGCGTACGCGATCCTTGCCTCTTTCGCAAATACCTACAGGTTAGACTTTTATCTCGACATTTTGATTCCATTGCATTTAAACATATTTCAAGACAATTGAATCAAATTACATATAACCTAGCTAATATTGTGTTAGACTGACATATATCACATCAAGCTACCTCTACACATACATAAACATATCAACAACCTGTCACATCATATATAGATTAGACATCATCAACACATTTAACAAAACACATGTAAACACCACATAGATCTCAAAATGTATACTCATGTATATATAAAACCATCCACAGTGCCATCCAAATGTTTACATACAAAAATACAAGTATCCATAGGCCAGTAAAGCACCTTGGTACAAAATGGGCTCACCAGCCTATATACAAAAATACAACAAATACATAGAGCACCACTCAAGGTGCCTCTAGAGAACCACCTCCTGCCCCTCCCTCAAGCGGTGGTCCCCCACCCCCTACTAGTCTCTCCTGCCCCGGAGGTAGTCGTCCGGTCATCGCAGCACCAACTACTGCTGCCCGTCGCACCACAGCCCACCATGGCAGTGGAATCCCCACACACTACTCTAGGATGCCCTCATCCTAGATGCAATATCACATGCCCTCAGGCATGCCCTATAACACTGCCTCCAGGTGACGACGTATGTCCTCAAAATCTACTCCGGCGTCCGCCAGAGGAGCATGTGATGGCCTGGCACCAGGGTCATCAAATTGACGTATCCTCGCTTCTCTCTCAAGATTAGCTAGTCTCACCACAACGTCCTCATGCCGACATCTCTCTCCAACCCACGACCCTCCCCACGACGGTCTCTCCGGCTCCTAACGAGTCGACGCTCTTCGCAACTCCACCTCGCGCCCGTGAGGTGCCACATCTTCACATACAAACTAACAACATATAGTATCAACATATATATCATACATATATATAATTCTATCTCACAAAACATATATATCCAAATCATCAACATACCTCGATGGTCAAACACCTCCCCCAAAGGCAACACCATGCCTGGATCCTCCCAGAAGTCAACCCCAGCATAGGGGAACTGCAATATCACCTGCGGCATCTGCCACCTCAGCAGTAAAGAAGTGGCCGCCCTCTCCACCACCATGGCGAAGAAAAATATTCGACCACCACTTTAGTCATGGCTCTCGCGCCCCAGACACACCCAATAAAATCCTACGGTGCAACATAGGCACCCTCTCCAAAAACTAGGCCACTAGGATGGTCTCGAAGGAAAACTCTCCTGTATCCATGGACCGACAGTGGTCCAGCTGCCCTACCATCCTGGCATGCAACGTAAGCCCCCAAGCGAAGTGCTCACTGGCCAACACTCTCTCCATCACACACAACTGACCACCACTAATCTGCTGCATTGCCAGAGACCCATAAGCTCTCACAATCATCATTGCTATACAATGATGCGCTAGGGCATCCATCGCCCCAATGCTCATGATAGTGCCAGACATAAAGTTCACCCCCGAATAGTACCTTCGGCCAACTGTCTCTAGTGACACATCCCTCGGTAACACTGGCTCCATCGGTAGGGGCGTTCCCCGAAATGGGAGCCCAGTCAAAAAGTATACATCCTCCACCGTAGTGAAGGCAATCTGCTCTCCCCGCACTATGAAACAATGCAGGTCGAGACTCCACATCTGGATAAGGAACTACAGGAGATACTCCTGTGCCCATATCAACGGGCACTCAAAGAACTTCAGCAGCCCACAGGCTGCCAAAGTCGCACGTACCCCTGACTCCTCAATAGCCACGGTTTCTCTCAGCTGGGACCAATCCCTCTCTCACCAACCAACCGACATCATGCACAATGCTCGCTTGCAACCACATAAAACAATCCTAATTCATCCAAATGCACCATAAACAACATTAGAAACATAATTTTTACACCCGTCAACCTTGCCTCCAAGGTGCGACTGTTTAAACCCACAGGCACGCACATGTGCGTGCCTATTCACTCCACAGGCACGCACCTATGTGTGCCTGTTCACTACACATGCGCACACTCAAACGCACCTGTCCATCTTACAGGCGCGCACGAGTGCACGCCTGCTCAAATTACAGGCACGCTTCAGAGCGTGCCTGTCCAATACACAGGCGCGCACACATGCACAGCTGTGCAGCCAACAGACACGCATATAGTGCGTGCCCTTGTCCCCCTTATAGGTGCCCCCATGCATGCCTATCCGGTGGGCAGGCACGCACATGTGCGTGCCTAGTTCTGGATCTCCCGTGCATGTGGGGGCCCACACTCATAAAACCTCTTGTATGGCCCTCTGTACAGCCCCTGCCCAAAAAAGGAAATCCTAATTCTATGCAGGATGATCAGAACACTAACCTGAAGCTCGCTGGTCCTCGATCGGATGCCTCGTCCTCCCAGAATCTCCAAATCTCCTCTAAATACTTCTTGTCTAGTCACTATAGCAGCAAGTACAAATGAGGTGGCAATGTGGGCCCTACAACTATATATAAGCCTTTTCTCCAAACTTCCACTCACCATTCTGGGAGCTCTGAGTGTCCATTTATCGATCCATCTTTAGCCATGGGATCAACATTCCATCATCTACATCACGACAGTCCCCGGGCCTCTTTTCATCTTGAGCCCCTGGGACGCCATTTTTTCATACCCTGACCAGGTACACATGCGCATATTCAAAATTATCAAATAAATGCTCATATGTTCGATTCTCTTCAGATATTGTTCACGTTGGGTATTTGGTTTTCATGTGTGTAGGTACTCAGTCATCATACATCAATGCAACCCCTTCAGGTATATACTCAGTACTGGCATGTAGTCATTCCTTCTGAATCTTACTTGCATCTCCAGTCACACCCTCTGACGTTTGCCTCTAGGATCCCCATTTCCAGCTCTGCAGTACCAACAACTCCATTTGCATCTTCGGTACTGTCACCCAGTAGCACTCTTACCCACATGAGTTGTCTCATTCATAGCACCCTTTTGCGCCTTTGATACTCATGTTGTTTTTCAAAACCCTTTAGGGATGGGAGTCTCGATAGTCTTACATCATGTGACGAATCAGTCACATATTCCTTCTCCTCATTTTGCTAGCTTTCCCAACGGACTCCCAGATTATCTCTTCACAGTTCTATTTTTTGACTGCACCTCCGCAGTATCATGAACCCTCCATTTCATCCACAATCAGTTTGCCCATCTGCAAATTTCCCTTCATTTCACTTACCTCATACAAAAACCCACCCATGGGGCCCCCACCCTCCACCAGTTCTCCGAGAAAATTGTGCCCTACCTGGGCCAACCATATCACATTGGGGCACCCATTTCTGTATTTGAACACTTATCCCAAATTATTCTTTATTTATTGTATAAACACCTTTGTTTCCAGCAGTTACATTACCTTTTTTTCGTCACCTTTGGCGACCTTCTTCCCTTTTTGGCCAACACAACCCATGTCACCCTTGGTTGGGGCACTACTTATCATCTACCCTTGACGACATCGTCCATATCTTCAGAGTACCCCACAAGCCACTTACCTCTGCCCTCTAAGTTTATTCACTTTGTCCCACCTCTAGCACAACTTATCCCCTGTCTTGCTGTCCCCCTGACACTCAACCTCATTGCACGGTTGCGGCCACTTTTATCTCACATATACCCCAACCAAGGGAAGTCTTGAGTCTTCCTACATCTTGAATTCATCCATGTACCTCCTCCCATTCCTCACCTCACCTAGTAGATTTCACAAAGCCATTTTCTTCTGGGAGTCACGTCCCCCTTTTTGTCGACATCAACACAGTTTTCCAGAAGGGCAACAGTATCTTGATTCTCATTACCCATCCAATGAGAGATCTCAGACGACACAGGGAGAACCACAATTGCTCCCTACTGTCATTGACCCCCATAACATTCGACGTCAACACTTTCTCATGTTACGATGGGTCTTACTTTGCGACTATTGCAGTTAGTTCTTATAGTCGAAGACCTCTGAACTTGGTTGGGCTATCAATGCCTATAGAATCCGTGATACTTCTTACAGATGTCACTGCCTACTATGCAGAGTATGTTCCTCCGCAGAATTGTCTTCTACCTTTATCACGACCACCCCTGAGGGTGCTACAGTTGTCTACATCAACACTTCATTCCTCTTTTTGAGTTACATGACACAAGCATGGGGCATGCCCGCCTCGTTTGTACACAGTTTATTTTTTACACACCTTATGGAAGGTTGGGTTCTATAGGTTCCCTTCTCTCTCCAATGGGGAAATCTTGACAATCCCACTATTTCTCTCTCTTACAAAAACACTCTCAGTAGAAGAAACATTGATGGATTTCAGCTATATGTATACTCCTAACCTCATCCATCAATGGGCATCTATTATCACTGAAATTTCATCTGCAAATGGTTACAAGAATTCAACATCGCCAAACAGTTATGAGGTCATCCATGGACCTGAATTAACACAAAAGCATTCACAAAGGGTCAAAATTATACAACTAGTGCAAAAATTACAGGGCGTTATGAAGACACTGGGTGCACATGCACATGCGCAAAACAGAAATGCAAGATTCGCGCACATGCACATGATGCGTGACTGTTGTCACAAAAAGCCGTGCACCTGAGAAACGACACATTTATGAGAGTGGTCGGCCTCCCACCCACTTCTGGTTCAGCTTCCAAGTTGATTTGACACTCAAATTTGGACTAGATTCGACTGGGTGGCTGGTCAAAGACCTAGAAATGCCCTAATTAGCCTCTTTACACACTACAAACTAGTTGGACAATAGCTCAAAGGAATGCTATAAAAAGGCCATGGATACACTTCATTTTTCAAGGAATTTCATAACAAATTTGTGCTACCATTATTCTCTTGAGGACTCTTCTATCCTTGCCAAGAGTATACTTACATCATTGCTTTGGGCAATCCATCTCACCTCTTGAGTGGATTAGCAAAGAATTCTTTCACCATTTTCATTTTCATTTTCAAAGTTGTAAGAAGAGATTATTTGTGGGGGTCCAAGAGACCTCCCTTGGAGGAAGAAGGGACTCATAGTCCCCTTGCTTCTCAGTGTTTTCTTTCACTAATATTAACCTTATCATTGGTGACATGGGTCTCATTGTTTCTTTTGTCCTTATGTCCCTATGTTTATAAATTTAGTTGTTGTTTTGTTTCTTAGTTTAATTCTTAGTTATTGTTTTATATTTCTTTCTCTAACCCTTTTCCTTGCAGTTGTTCTGCTTAATAAACCCAACTAAGCTTGCAAGCACCTCTATTTTTCTCACTAAGGTGACGAAAGAGGCACAACAATAGGTTCTTTAAGCCTTCTTGCGTTCTTTCAACTTTGACAACCAGGTCTCTGGTCCTCAGTTTCTTCGACTTGTCCTCTTGTTCTTCTATTAAGCACGTTATTATCCTAGCCATGAAATCCCTTAATTCTTGCTTTTTCTGTTCTATAGCTTCCTCTTCTTCTTTCCTTCATCTCTGATTTCTCTCAATCCAAGTCCTACCTAACAAACGTGCAAAAGGAGCATTGTTCTCAACAAACTTAATGACATTGAATTCTTCTTCTTTCGATGTTCGATGAGCACTCATAGGTACATGAGTATGTATTCTACATAGGGTTACCATCTTTCCTTTAAACAATCCTATTCCTCACAATGAACGAATCATAGCAGGCATTCCCAAAATTTCCCAAGTACTTTTTGGCATAATGTTCACTTGTGTTTCCTCATCCAGAACACAGTCTATGTCGAAGTCTCCTATTCTTGTTTCTATGCATTGCTTCTCTTTTAAGATCTCTGGTAGACCGATGTCTCTGTGATCATTTGGTGTTTCTTTCATCTGTAATAATATAGCCTCTAATTCTTTCTGATTCTTTAGCGTATTCTTAGTCTCTTGACCTTCCTCATGGTTTTCTTGTCTCATGCTCATCTTCTCAACTTTAGCAATCATTCTGGGGAAATCCAAAAATTTATGCCCAATAGCTTTACAACAAAGGCAAATAAGACCTCTACTAGGGAATTCCTTAGCAATATGTCTTGGTCTTCTGCAACTATAACAAAGATTTAGTCCTCTCTTCCTCTTAAACGACCCCCAACCTTTCCTTTACTGTGCACTAGGATCACAATGATGGGCCTGCAATTTTTTTTTTCTAGGATCTTGCATCCACTTGTTAGTCCAAAAATTATTTCTATGCATAGGAATAACATATCTTTCACTATTTCTATCAGATCTATTCATATCAAATCTTCTTTCTTCTAGCTGTGCCCTAGGTTTTAGACTAGGACAAAATCTATTAAACATACCTAGATGCATTCCTTTGAAACAAAAATTTCCACTTGTCTTACCTTTATCAGAGCACAAAGCTTTAAGATCTTACCTCTTTTCTTCAGATCATACTTCTTTTCTTAGCATAGATCTTCACAAGTCAAGTAGAGTACTGCACACTAGAGCAAAATATCTACACACATGGCTTTTCTCTTTTCTTCAATTCCCAACAATCAGAGTTTCACGTCCCGACAACAGAACCATTTGTTGGCACAGGGGTAGACCCAAGGTTCAACGCTTCAACAACGCACCAACAAAACCCTAAATATAGGCCCTTTAGGCAACACTTGCGAAGCAGATGAAGTCTCACCCGAGGTAGAGGTAGGGGAGGTTGCAGGACTCAAGTGTCTAAAACCTAGTTGGGAAACAGATCTGTGATCACAATACTTAATAGAGCACTTAGCAATTAACATTCATTAGTCTTTGACCCTTACACACATCACAGGTAAAAACCCTATTTACATAACAACACAATATTCAACAAGATCTAAGCAGATCTAACCATTTAGCACATAGCATTAAACATATCTAGCATTCATTCATGTTATTAAGCACTAAGCTACTTCATCAGATGCATCTAACATACATAAGGATTACAACACTAAGAATAAATCACACCAATCACACAAAGCAACCACAACACAGGATATACGTGGTTCACCCCCAGCATGGGGCTACGTCCACCAACTCTTCTCCTCTTTTATTAGCTTCTTCCAATCCTCCTACATGCATAGAGCCACAAAGCCAACTCTGCATAGGACATGAGATCTACGCGCACCTCACCAGATCCTCCTTCCCCGAGTTAGTTCCAAGCACCAAGCCTTACACAATCTCTTACAATCACTTGCACTCAACTCTACAGGTCTTAACACAGTCTTGGCACAAATCCAACCAATCATGCACTAAGCTAATGACCTTTTCAACCACATAGATCGAACTCTAACACTTAGCACCACCTACTTACATTGCCTAGCTACTTATTTATACATTACAAAAGGGGCCTAAACATGGGCAAACCCATGGGTTGACATCCCATACCCATTACATAAACCCTAAACCCAAAAATCCTACAAAAGGGGTCGAGATCCCACGATCTCTGTTTTGCCTGGGTGGTCCGTCTTTGACTAGCCTCTCGAAGTCCCAAAAATGATCAATCATGACCAAGGTTATCCAAAACTTGTTCAAGGGCCAACACCAATGCATGCGCAACTGGCCAGGATGCTTTTGGTACTGACTGTCATAGAGTAGGACCTTCTCTCCTTGCAAAAATACTTTAGTCTTAATGTGTCTGTCGTGCCAATATTTTTTCCTTTCTTTCTCAATTGACTAATGGAAGTCTGCTAAAAAACTAGTCTCTTCAAGTTCTTGTAACTCTATAAGTCTCTGCACAACTGATTCTTCCTTCGACATATGTGTGATCTGTGCAATGTACAAACTTGGAGTAATGAATTTTTCAGGCACCACAACCTCTTTCCCATAAACTAGATGAAAGGGAATGTACCTGTGGAGTTTCTTTGTGGTTGTCCTGTAAGCCCATAGTACTGCTAGAACTCTATCATCCCAATCTTCTCTATTTGCGCAACAAACCTTTGTTAATTCTCTCTCCAGAATCTTGTTGAATGCTTCTACTGTTCCATTGGCTTGTGAGTGGTAGGGGTTGCTTTTGTGATGTTGGATCAAGAACTGTGTTGTAATATTTTCTATGGTACTACTGATAAAATGAGATCCCTGATCACTGGTCATACTTATAGGACATCCAAATCGAGTGATAATATTCTAAAAAATGAACCTAGTAGCAATATCTGTCGAGAAATCCTGAACAACTGCTACCTCAGCCCAACGCGTAAGGTAGTCAGTGGTGGTAATAATGTACCTAGCATTTGAATGCTTAGTTGTGGGGTTGATCAGTCCAATGAAGTCAACCACCCACTTCTCAAATTCCTGCAAAGTGCGAACTGGTTGAAGTGGTAATTCATATCGTCATGATGGCTTACCCATTCTTTGACACAGATCGCATGATATAGCATATACCTTTGCATCCTTGAAGAGAATTTCCCACCATAGTCCTGCTTGGAGGAATTTATGTGCAATGGCCTTTCCTTCTACATGACCTCCCACAACTCCACTGTGGCACTCCCATAGTATATCCTTCCTTTCATGATCCAAGACACATCTCCTGAGGATACTATCTAGTCCCAATTTATACAATTACCCTTCAATTAACTGATAGTTCATTTCTCTAACCACCATATGGCATTTCTGGGTTGAGAAATACGTTTATGGTCTTCCAGGTACTCTGGTATGGCCTCAACCCAGAACATATCTGCATCTGGGAGTTGATCATTGAATGCTCCGCCGATTTCTCCTGAATCTAATGTAGACAGGTGATCAGGCCCTACGTTGCATCTTCCAGGCTTAATAATCACTTCAAAAGAGAATTCCTGAAATAGTAGAAACCATATACAAATTCTCCCTTCCAACACAGGTTTGTTAACTAGATATTTCAATGTAGAATGATCAGTAAAGAACTTAAAATGAGAACCTAACAAATAATGTCTAAATTTCATCAAAGCATAAATCATCGCTAAACCCTCTCTTTCTGTCATTGTGTAGTTGCGCTCAACTTGTGATAACTTCCTGCTCACAAAATAGATAGGATGATCCATGGCTCCATCTCCAGGTTGCGCTAATATAGATCTTAAGGCAATACTTGAAGCATCTACATGGACATGAAATTCGTTTTCCCAATTTGGAAATATCAGAATAGGTGTTGTGTTGAGATTCTCCTTTAGGGTCTTGAACGCTTTATCACATTCTGGGGTCCATTGGAACACTTTGACCTTATTTAATATATTTTCCAGTGGTACAATGATGTTTTCAGATCTTCTGATGAACCTACGATAGTGCCCTGTGTGCCCTAGCATGGAGCGCAACTGCTTAACACTCGTAGGTGGAGGCATGTTCACAATGACCACAACTTTGGCTGGGTCTACCAATACTCCCTCTCGACATACTATGTGGCCTAAAATATATCCATGTGGCACACAAAAGACACACTTTCTGAGGTTCAATGGTATATACAATTCTCTACATCTGTCAAACATCATACGTAGTAGCGCTACATGTTCCTTGAGCATGCTATATACCGTCCAATCATCCATATAAAATTCTATAAACTTGTGAATAAATTCTTTGAAAGATGCTATTACGATCCTGGAGAAAACTGTAGGGGCGTTCTTTAAGCCAAATGGCATCACATTGTATGCGAAAGACCCCCATTTTGTTATGAATGTGGTCTTCTTTTTTTCCTCCTAGACAATCCTTACTTGGTGGTACCCTGAAAATCTATTTGTAAATGAGTACGATTAGTTCCCCACAACCCGTTCTAGCACCTCATTAGTAAAAGGTGTTGAAAAAGGGTCATGCACACATGCATAGTTAAGGATTCTATATTCTACACAGAACCTGATATCCTTTGTTCCTTTCTTTCTCTAGATGACTATTGGGATGACCCTTTCTGCTTCTTTCACTGCAAAAATAAGTCCAACTTCCAACATCTTTTCTATCTCCTTCTTAACCTTCTCTTTTACTCTAGGGTTAAGTCAATATGGTCTATGCCTTACAGGCTTTGATCATGATTTTAATTCAATTTTCATTTCTCCCATAACTCCTTTGATCCCTTTTAACTCTAAAAATGTCTTTGGGAACAAATACTCATATTCCTGTAACAAACTTTGTATTTCTTGACTAGTTTGCTCATCCTAGTAATCTCCCACCATAGCTATCTTAGGTTGCTCTGTGGTCCCTATATTGACTTTGCACAACTTCAATGGGTGATTATAAGAACTATCATTCTAAATGGGTATGATGTTCTGGATTTCTTTGTTCCTTTATGTCTCTTTAATGGCTAGGTTTCTCAATTCCTCTAAATCATATGGAATTTTTGAATCCCTGCCAATCTTATAGAATTCTATAGGTATATTTTCTATGAATAGGTGAAGATTAGTATGAAGTTCTAGGATATTCTTTTCACATACCACGAGGTTTGATTTTTGATTACTATTGTTTGTAAATAGAAATTCCTTAATTCTTTGCAGGACTACTTCAAGCTTAGGGTACTTACTTGTAAACGAGAAGTCCTTGCAAAAGTGATCTGCCAATGGTTGCCAGTCGTTGGTCTTTTTTCTGGTTTCTTCATGTATGAACCAAGCTTTCAGGATTGGACCTAGTGAGTGGGGAAATACCTAAACATGGAAGTGAGGTGGTATTTTTGCAACTTTCCACTGTGTCACACACTGTTCAATATGTGCTCTAGGATCAGATTCTCCGCTAAACAGTTGTGCAACTTGGAAATCTGTCTACCTCTCTGATTCTAGCTACTCCTTATCCTGAAATCTATACTTGATATCTTTCTTCACATTGTCCCAATTTCTGAGTAAGGATTTGTGATTGGCCCACCATCTGGTAGGGGTGTCCTGGAGGGATAAATCTAGTCCTGATATCCTTTGATCCTCTACTACCTTTTCTTCCATGCTGAGCAGAAAACTATCAAGTCCCGAGGTACCATCATATACTGGGTGTTCTCTAATCTTGGTTTTGACCCATCTAGTTTCCCTGACAGTTGCGTATCTCCTTGATAATATTTCATATGAGCCTTGATTCCAATTGTCAAATGCTAGTTCTGAATCTTCATCTGTTGACTGTACACTCCTCCAACTTAGTGATCCATCAACAGTAGGATTTATGTAATCTTCTCGTGTTCCCTATGTTACAGTGTACAACTGATCCAAGTCTTCTCCCTCCATATTTTTGTCCATTGGATCTGTATATTTGGGGCCTACATATGGATCCAAGAGTTGAACTACCTTGATTCCATCTGCCTCAAATGCCATTTTGTATTTCTTTATGTCAATCACTACATAGTTGTCATAGGCCTAGTCAATCCCAAGTAGTGTAGGGTAAGGTTCCTTATCCCCCATGATATCAATCACCTCAAAGTCAACTATAGTCTTCACTCTCGCAACATCTATCTCCACATTTTGCAGTCTTCCTATCAGGAAAATACAATATTGGTTGGCCATTCTTAGCTGGATTGGGGAATATGTCAACTAGGGTTTTCCTAGGGTTTCCCAAGTATTTTTAGCCAGAATGTTAACATCGAATCCTAGATCCAACATGATATCCTTAATCTCAAACTCGTCTAGCTGGGCTACTAGTCTGAATTCTTTTCCAGTTCATACTTTCCTTATCTGCACTCTCTGAGTACTCTTCTAAGGAAGATTAGTCCTTATTCCTGCTTCTGTGGGTTCTTCATTCCCTAAAACTAGGTATAGCGTATTGCACAAATTTTATGTTAACTGGTCATTCCCAAGAATATCAGAAAATAATTGAAACCAAAGGTTGACTACATTTTGAGGTTGCTCAAGTTGTTTCAGTGTGATTACAGGGTTTCTAGGTGCAGGGGGTGAAGCAAGGACTTGCACAATATTAGGGTAAACAATAGGTTGTGGGGGTTTCTCTTGCATATTAGGGCTAGGGATATTCCAAAATACTTCTATGGCATCTTTAAAGAACAACTTTTGTTTTAGAGGATCATACCTGTCTTCTTTAGGTACTATCTTCTGGATATGAGGTAGATTATCTGCATCAACTCCTGTCTTTTCTCCTCCTCGAGTGACAATATTGATGTTGGGAAATTGTCCTTTACTAAATCTCTTGATTTYTGAAATGATGAGGTTAGTTCCTTGTTGACGTACCCGATCTTCCGATTTTACAACCAATTCAGGGAGATCTTCAATTGTGTTCCCATTGGTTTTGTAGTGAGAGCACCATGGCCGCCTCAGATGAGGACAATATCTCACCATATTGCCTTGCTCATCACAGTTGTAACATCTTCTTGGACCTCTTCCCCTAGTTATTCCTCCTTTGAAGTCTCCTTCAACTCCACCTCCTCGACCTCTTCCCAGTCCCTGAGGATTTTTATTCACCCTGAATTTTTTCGGTCCAACCTGTCTGCAATTGAATCCAACACTCTACATTGATTGGTGGTGTGTGTGGTAGACACACAAAACTAACAATGTACAATATTTGGTACTGTCAAATATTTATGCATGATGGGGAACTGTCTCAAGCCATGCCCATGGATTCGAAAAATCTCACAATACTCAACTGTTGGTGCTACTTGGCTCCCTGGAAAAACATGATATGGAGTGGGGTTATAGAATGGTAAATTAGTAGACACTTGCACAACTCCTCCCATGGGTCTTGGTGAGGGTCCCATCATATTATGAGGCAGTTCCATTCCCCTCATTCGTGGACATTCATTCACCATATGTCCTTATGTATAACATCTAGTACACCAGACCTGCGGTTGCTCTAGTCCAGGTATCATCACTTCTTGAATATTTTTTTAAGCGTTGATATTTACCCTTGTAGTTATGTCAAATTTGCTTCTATTGGGGGTCTGGTCACTCTCAGGATCCCAGGATATCCCGCCATGGCTTCAATCTTCATTGATTGTTCCAAGGCATCTATTAAAGTGGTTATCCACAATTGCGTTAATGGAATCCGTGTCAGAGGTAGAAATCCCTAAATATACCATTCTCTTTGATGTTCCTTATGGATTGGATGAGCTAACCTCCCTATAGAATATTTAAACTTCTGGTTGTATTCCCAGGCCGATTCACCTTCTCTTTGTTGTATCTTGTGCAACTCAGATAGAGCTTGTTGTTCTAACTCAGGTAGCTTAAACTTTGTTATGAACCTTGTCTGTACCTGGCTAAGTGTGAACGACTGACCTTGCATTCCTGGCACTCCTAGATCAATAATATTCATGTACCATTTGAGAGCACGACCTCTCAAGGTAGTCTTGAACTCAACCAACTTATTCGCATCCAGATTCCCTCTGGATCTCCAGATTGCTTCACACAAGAACCAATGTTGCTCCACATCTTCATCTCCCTTACCCAAAAATTTTGGGTATCAGGAAATCGTACCTCCCACGTGACCAACCATTACTGATATTGCTGCTCCTATCGAAATGAAACATAACGGTCATACTTGTAACCTACCAGGGGATCCCAATATCCTCCCTGTACTCACACTTCCTGGTTGTGACTGACTAACAAATTGTACTGGAATAGAATTAGCATAAGAGGGTAGTATCAAACTTACCACTTGTATAGAAGACACTTGGGATATGGGCGATTCATGGCTGGTGCCACTAGCTTTGGGGCAGTTTTATTTGATCCAGGGGGTCTCATTTTCTTCCTCTGGAGTAGTCTCTTCAGCCGGATTCCCGTTCTTTCCTATCGTTGGGGTTGAATCTTCTCTTTTCTCTTCAATATCCATGCCGACTTCCTTCTCTCTTGCTTCTACACCTTCTCCATCATGTCCACCCTCCCGGGGACTTCTTTCTCTCTGTGCTTCTCTCTCATTTAATCTTTGACTAGCCAGTCTTTCAAGTCTTCTCATATTCCACAACTCTTCCATATGTCTTTCCTCCACTTCTCTTGGTCCAAATTCTTTCCGTAACTTCTCGGACTGTCTTGCTTCTTTCTTTATCTTTATGCACCACCACTTCTCAACTATGGTGACTCTTTTCAAGGCTCACTCATCTCTTCAGTCCATTTCTTGATGTTTCCCCTATTTTTCAAAGAACCCTTCCCCTCTCTTAGGCCATGACTCCACCCCAACCTCTCTCTACCCCAAGTGAGGGTGTTTACATTGCCATCTCAGTCGAGGACATATTCAACATCCTCTCTTCGATCAAGAAAACTTTAATCGACAGGGGGATTTCTCTCAACAATCTTCTCCTTTCGTCTTTCTTGAAATCTGCCTCTGCTCGTGAAAATATTGGTAATTCTCGACTGCAAACTAAATAATGTATCCTTCTAATGTGGTATTGAACCAGAAATCAATCGCTCACATGAATGGACTATCCAGCCGATGAAGTTTTGCAATTGTTTATGTAACCCAAGTACAGGTCCTCTTGACTCATTCTTGGAACTCTGGAGCTTCTTGGAGCCTATCTATCCAGTGGAAAAATTCTTTTGGGAACTTAACCCATAATAACTCGTACTGGTCGCTCGATCATTCTAAGTAAAAGACTACCTCCCGTTTATCTTTCACAAATTTTCCCCTTAGCTTCGATTCTTTCCATATGAAGGCATCACAATTTCTCTCCCACCATTTGTTATCAAGCTAATTGTTAAGTGCAAACATAAATCAATCCCCCTAGATTCACTATGAAACTAGAACAAAACAATATAGTACACTACTCTTTCCTTAATTTCAATTATCAAATGAGAAATGGATCTAGAACATACCTTTTAAATATCGAAGATCTGACTTTGCCAATGCAATCCAAGATTCATCGTGGGGCTTATGGAAAAATAAACACAAGCCAACAAAGACAAGAATAACATAGCCTATTTGATATGAAACTATGTACGTGATCAAGGAATCATACAATATGGACAAATGACATTCATATAGGAAAGAAAAGTACATCTGTATTAAATAATTTGGAAGAAAGATACAACCAGATGCCTTGATGTTGTCAATTTCCTTCCAACAGTTCCTTGCTTCCCACACACTTCTACTCCATGGATTCTGAGATCATAGATTTGATAGCTACTCACAATCTATCTTGACAAAGAAAATCTCAAAGCCACTCTAACCAAGATAAACATATCAAGCCAAAACAACTAACTTTCTCCATGAGAGATCCTCTCCTTTTATAAGTTAAAGAGGATAAGGTGAGGAGGTTAGGATGATCCCACTAAATCATGAAAGTGAGTAAGATCCAAACTGTTCCGAGGCCACCTAACCATAGAAGCTTCTCCTTCTATAAACATCGAGAAGATGCTCGTTTTTCCCATGTATAGGAATTTTTGCACCGTATCTATAGTGTAGCCTGCGGAAACTCCATAGCCTAGCTTTAGTACAACTTGCGGAAATCAGGCATTTTCGCACAAAGGAAAATACAACTTCTTCTCTCAGTAAAAGTTCTTCTCCCTTCTTTGTTCAGGAATTCAAGCCATTGACCCCTCTGAAGGAAACATATAGGTTTACATCATTAACAATCATAAGGGTACTGAAAATAATGTGTAACAGAGAGGCCCCCAAAGTATGAAGTTAGAACAGAGTGATAGCTGAAATACTTTGTCGAGTGTGTGTAAGGAACAAGGAACACATCGGTCGAAAACCTGCCAACAAACAAAGAAATACAGTACAATAATATATGATCATTGAGGTAGTCATTCCCATACTCAGAATACAAATGAATCAAAGCATAAATGTCGACATGCAAATATCCACATCAAGAAAGACAAGTCATGGCCACCAAATATACACTGTGGATCCATTCCATTATGACTCAAATATGAACATAGCCACCAAATATACACTGTGGATCTATGTGTTAAAGACTCAAATTTGAACATAGCCATAAGAGATACACTATGGATCTATGCAACAGTACAATATGAATATATGCCAATGCAACCTTAATCTGTCAGAAAAGATCTAGAGTCTTCATCTCCACCACTCTATAGTACGAATCTAACCATGTGAATACATGTGCTGAATTCAAACATGGTAGAAACCACTTGATTTCCGATCATTAAGGAATACCATTAACAAGTGCGGAGGAAATTACCATTAATGTCAATGACTCCTAAGGTACAATGGTACAATCCAATGGGTGCGAATTAATGAGTTGAAGTCGAACACTCGGTAGAATCTCCCAATCAAGGGTCAATAATTAAAACTCACTGTTAAGAGCGAGGAAACCTACCATTGAGGAATGGAAGTTCCAAGGTACCAATTATTTTCTAAGTCTAATTCCTGGATAATGAGTTGAAGTCGACAGGAAAAGACTCGTCACAGGAGGGCCTTAATGTATCCCTCATCAATGACACGAAACAGGTAACAAGATTTGAAGTAGATCAGAGTAACAAATGATTTAGGATTGACTTAGGGATGGAAGATGCAATAGAAGGCTTAAGGACTATAGAAATGGCCGATGCAATAGAAGTCTTTCTGGGTTGAACTTATCTTTGAACATATTGACGACACGACAATTGTCTTGGAAAAAATGACTCAACAACAGGGATCACAGACCAATTCATAATCTTAGAAAGGGGTATGATCAAGAGACAAGAATATTTTCCCAACCTAGACACAAAGTGAGTGAAAGGGTGTCATGTTCAAAAGTGACTCTTCCATAGAATACAGGTTTAGATACATTTCTTTCCCAATTTTACCCCCACCATTTTTGGCGAGTACCTCTTTATTTTTACACAAGCTTGAGGAGGATAACATATGCTTGTTGATGCAAGCTCATCCTTCAGATGATTCCTTTAGAGTATGTTTAACGAACCCTAGGAAGGAGTGGTTCGGTCTCATATGGGCCTTTCAATGTTTTTTTAACGAGTCCAAAGAAAGAAAACTTAAGGTTTTTTCATGTTTAGAGAGTTTGAAAAACACTTAAAGAGAACTCTCTCAGTTCCTTTTTCATAAATTAGTTCGATGAGACTGAAAAAGTGATAACCTATCGCCCATCAAACATTTTCTTCAAATACTTTTATGACCATGAAAAGAACAAGGTCGCTCGACGATCTTTTCATGTTTAGAGATTCTAAAAAGAGCTTAAAGGGAACTCCAGTGGGTTCCTTTTTCGTATAACCTTTACGAGTCCGAAAAAGTGATAAAAGTATACTCAGTTACATTCTCATTGATTTACGAGCACGAGAAATAACAAATACTAAGCTCAATAACTTATTCTCATGTATTTACGAGCATGAGAAAGAATAAATACTAAGCTCGGGATTGTTTTCATTTTTACGCAAGATTTAAAACAAAACAAAACTATGCTTGGACCTGGTTTCATTTTTACACAAGCTTGAACCAGAGGAAACTATGCTTGAGGTAAGTGGTTTCATTTTTACACAAGCTTGAACCATAGAAAACTATGCTTGGACTTCCCAACGCATAACACAGGGATGGTTGGTACTTAGCCCCCAGCTTAAGAAACTAGTGGCTCTAACTTTAGCATGAAGTACAGAGGCTGAAAACATTGCCTCCCAAGCTTCGTTTCATCCAACTACAAAGGTGGATGAAATGAGGCTTCAAATACTAGACAAAAGACTTGACTCAAACAGAGAGGGGGAAAACTATTTCATTTTTTTAACGAGCTTGACACAGGAACAGGAACTATGCTCGAGAATCCAGGTCAATCCACAGACTTTTGTTTCATTTTTTAGCAAGCTTGACACAAAAACTAGAACTATTCTCATAACCTCTGTTTCATTTTTTAACGAGGTTTCCACAAAGACGCAAAAGCTATCCTTGTAAATGGTTTCATTTTTAAACGAGCATGAAATCAAAAAACCATGCTCAAGGCTAGTTTCATTTTTTAATGAGTTTGAAATCAGAAAAACCATGCTCATGGCTGGTTTCATTTTTTAATGAGCTTGAAATCAGAAAAACCATGCTCATAACCTCTTCTTGATCATGGATTCCAAGAGGACAGTTCTCTGGAAGGAAACCACATCAAGGGACAAAACTTGGTCATGGCCTCCAAGAGATCTTCACTTGATGGAAGAAACCCACTTTGGAAGGAACACATGTTGAGGGTCGCGACAGGGTTAAGGAGATCAAGCTCTAAAAACCCTATCGAAGAGATCACCATATCAGCTATTGGATCCAAATCATCAGAAGATGAAGTCATGGGAGACAATGCCACATAATTAACATGTGGCGGGGGCGATACTGTCTACATATAAGAACCATTTAGGGAGGTAATCCAGTTAGGAGTCATGAATGAAAGTTGATCAATAGTCACAATTATTCCATCGTGAGGGAAATATATCACACGAAAAAGAGTCGACACAATAACTTTCATGGCATAGACATAATCCCACCCAAGGAGTAAAACAAAATCCAAGGGGTCTTGGACTACCATGATGTCAATAAAGACATTTTTCCCTCCCAAAGTTACAGGAAAGTGAGGAAGGTTTCCTAAAGGTTGACTGGTTCATCTGTTAAAAGATAACAAATTCTGCATAATTGATGCAAGTTGAGGGCAACCAAAATCCTGCCAGGCAATAGAGGACAAAATACTAATGGGCACACCTTCATCTATCAGCATCTGAGGAATGTCTCGACCAAAAACTTGTACTGTAATCTGGAAAGGGATGTGAGAGGGAAGATGAGTTCTAGTTAGCACACCCCAATTAAAAAGGATGGCCTCATTACTTGGAGGGGGTTCCACAAGAGAAGGAGGAATACCCCCCAACATGGTAGAGTATGTATCAATGAGAAAAACGTGGGCAGTATCATGTTTACTCTCTAGCGGGAGAGTAGGAACGATCGCTGATAAGATCAGATCGACCACTTAGGCTTCATTCTCCAAGGGGAGAATGGGGTCGACGAGTGAAAACAGATCGACCGCTTGGGTTGCACCCTCTAACGAGATAATGGGATTGACCGAGGATGGGATCCTATCGACCAATTTGTCAACTTGTTCAACTAAGGAAGTGACCATATTGACTGCATGATAAACCAGACTGACCGATGAAGGGATCAGATTGATCATTCCATCAACTACAGGTGGGTCAAGAGTTAGCTTGTGATAAGAAACTAGAAGTTGAGGCTATGAAACAATCATGTATTCCAATAATTTTGAGGCTTCGTCCATACGAGGGAAAAGGTGAGTGAGATGACTCCCTTTGCATAACATACATGGGAACTTAACTCTACTTTTCTTATTCCCAACTATATCGTGACTAGTTGAAGGGAGGTCATTAGCATGTTGTTCAGAGGCTGACAACACGGGTTGGTGAGGGTGTGTAGACCATGCTTATACAACCTTGGATAAAACAGGGCAATCCCTAAGAATATGGCTACCCTTACAAATCATGCAAGGGTACTTGGGCTTATGGGTTGTTTGGGTGATCTTGGAATCATCAACACTCCCAGCACGATTATTAGTAACTAGTTGTTTTCCAACATGTCTGGCAATGGTTGGAATCTTAGACCATTGTTTATTTTTCTTCTGCTTAATCTTCCTTTTCTTCTTCTTTGTATCCACTGAGTTACTAGCTTTAGATCTTTCACTCGGCGAAGAAGATGAAACGGAAGAAGGCCTTACAAGTGAATAAGGTGAAGAAGATATTACTAGTGAAGAGGGTGAAGGATCAACATGAGGTTGATGTTCTTAGGGGAAAATTCTTATGACCAAAGCACAAGCTGCATTCGGGATTACCTGAGTGGAAAAAAACCATATTGGTAATCCAATTGTGAGACCTGGAAGGCTCAAAGTAGAAATGTGGGGAGGACCAATGTTTATGTAAGAAGGAAAAACAAAAGGTTCCCCTGGAAAAGGGGTTCCTTCATTGGTCATTCCGGGAAGTGACACCATAAAAACAAAAATCCAACCTAGAGCCTTCTAGGGAAAACAAACAACACACGCTAAAAATCTAGGAAGCAAGCAAACAAACAAAACCTTCTCATAATGAACGCACTAGTTGGTGATGAAATCCAACATCGCGAGAACAATATAAGAAAGGGATACGATAGAGCGGGTGGAAAAGTTACGTTGATGACCTTCTTAATAGACTTACAGCCTGGTGCAAGCTCCCACACATAATCGTGGGTATACCCTCCAAGGAGCTCGAGTGAGTTTAGCCAACTTCGATTCCAGGTACCGTGAATACTTCCCCCTCCATAGTCACCTCGTGTAAAGACCCTAAAGAGATAGTCTACTAAGGTTACCAATTAAAATAATGATGCCTAGGGAAAAAATCGACAGTCTGATCCATGCACAAGGGCAAGGTATCTAGCCCGAAATCAACTTGAGAGGCTTCCACTCATCATTGTGGGTATACCTTCAAGCGACCCCCATAATATGCACAATCTCCACACCAAGACCAACAAAGAAGGGTAAGTAACTCTGCCAGTCTTAATGCGACCTCGTGATTGACCCTTGTGTTAGAAGGGCTTCCCATGACAAAATGTAGCAAGTGGATTTCACCACTCCCTAACTCAAGATTCTATGTTTGTTTACAGCTTTGGAATGTTATCTTTCACACCTATTCCAAAGCCCTACAACTAATCTAATGTAGGTTTTCTACCAAAAAATATAAAAATGTCTAATCAATTTTTATAAGTGCTTTATTTTTAAGGTTGTTGTTACTCAAAAGGAAGATGGCGTGGACAATATGGTGTTTTGACCGAATCGAAAGTTGTGCAAAGGGATGAAGATGCATTTTTTTCATTTTGATGAAAGCTATGCTACGAGAAGGAGAAAACATTTATCAATCCCAAATGTACAATGTCCCAAAATTTTACTAAACTCATCAATATCAATATTTTCAAGAAATGAGACAAAGAGACTGTACACCAACACATAATTCTTCCCCCCCCCCCCAGGCATGAGGGGGAATTTTTTTCAGAATTCAAGACCAAAAAATGCCAAAAACCATGCAATTTCACTACTTCAAATGCAACGATGCCCCCAATCTAATATAAAGCAAGAAATTAAAAAATTTTGTTTCAAATATAGCTAAAAGTAATAGAAAATAGATATGAAACAAAGAAACCCCAACAATTTTGTCTTTTAACATGAACTATTCAATAAAAGAAAAATAAATTCTTTCACCAAACAATTCTCAAGAAAAAACAATACCAAACAATTCTAAAGAAAAAACAATGCTTTGTAACTGAAAGACACTCAAAGCAAGAGACCAAATCTTTCAAAAGAAAAAAAAGTAGATATGGATAAAAGCAGCTCAAAAACTATCAAGTAGATTGTAAATAGTCAAATACAGGATCCAAAAGTTCATCCCAGGTGATCAAAGAAAAACTGGGTGATAGAAGACAAAAAGACCCAATCCAAAAACATTTACAGGCAATGTCGCAGCCCAGTTGTAGGGTATAGTGCGATGATTAAAGGTTTTTGTAGGCTAGCTATGGGGTAGGTTGTGGAGAGTCTGATTTGGTCTAAACAATCAGGGTGCAGTGATTAAAGGTTTTCATAGGCTTCATATGGGATACAGTGCGGAAATGTCTGTAAACAAAGAAAAATTGGAAGAAGGACAAAGAGTCTAAATGAACTTTCAGGTCCAGAGAGTTTGGATGGATCCCCCAATGCCTTAAAAAATAGAACCCATGCAATCAAAGAAAGAAAGCAAGAAAAACTAGGAAAACAATTCGTTCCCCAGTGGAGTCGCCAGTTTTGTTATTGGGCTAATTGTTAAGTGCAGACACAAATCAATCCCCCTAGCTTCACTACGAAACTAGAACAAAACAACACAATACACTACTCTTTCCTTAATTTCAATTATCAAATGAGAAATGGATGTAGAACATACCTGTTAAATATCAAAGATCCGACTTCGCCAATGAAATCCAAGCTTCGTCGCGAGGCTTATGGAGAAATATCTGCAAATAAACACAAGCCAACGAAGACAAGAATAACAGAGCCTATTTGATATGAAACTATGTACGTGATCAAGGAATCATACAATATGGACAAATGACATTCATATAGGAAAGAAAATTATATTTGTATTAAATAATATGGAAGAAAGATACAACCATATGCCTTGATGTTGTCAGGTTCCTTCCAACAATTCCTTGCTTCGCACACACTTCTACTCCATGGATTTTGAGATCATAGATCCGATAGCTACTCACAATCTATCTTGACAAAGAAACTCTCAAAGCCACTCTAACCAAGCTAACAATCTCAAGCCAAAACAACTAAATTTCTCCATGATAGCTCCTCTCCTTTTATAAGTTAAAGAGGATAAGGTGAAGAGGTTCGGATGATCCCACTAAATCATGAAAGCGAGTAAGATCCAAAATGTTCAGAGGCCACCTCACCATAGAATATTATCCTTCTAGAAGCATCGAGAAGACGCACGTTTTTCCCACGTAAAAGAATTTCTGCACCCTAGCTATAGTGTAGCCTGCGGAAACTCCGCAGCCTAGCTTTAGTATAGCCTGCAGAAATCAGGAATTTTCGCACCCTGCGTATAGTGTAGCCTGCAGAAATCCTCTTTAATAAGTTTTTTAAAAAGGAAAATAAAACTTCTCTTAGTAAAATTTCTTATGCCTTCTTTCTTTAGGAATTGAGGCCACTGACCCCTCTGAAGGCAACATATAGGTTTACATCATTAACAGTCATAAGGGTGACAAAAATAATGTGTAACACCATTGGTGAATATTATATCTGTGAATCCGCGGAAGCATCCTCCCTACAGGTTCCCTTTTAATTCAGGTCTTGACAACGAAACCATTTTGTTGGTGCAATATTGATCAGACCAGGGTCCTTCTCAGGTTACCAACAAAAGGTACCGTGTAGTCTAGAGCACTGGCATTTTCATCTCCTCTAAAGAGAAGAAGTCTCACCCAAAGTGCTGCTAAGACAAAAGGACAGGGAAGGGAAAGGAGAATACTTAGGTGGGTTCACAGAACCTTCAAGATTCATCCTGATATTGCACAAGACATCTAAATATAGAACATATTTGAACTCATATATGCAAGAACTGAAGCTACTTAGGTTGCGGAAAGGATTCATGTACAGAAACATCATGTGGAACTTATGGGACATAAAGAAGAATTGTAAAGATACAATGCAATAGTATAAACATAGAACGACACAACATATTTTGAAATTTTGGATCCTTCTCATATATTATCTTCAGATCTTTCTCAGTTACAACCTTAGAGATACAAAGTAGTTCTTTGTTACAGGCTCCTAGCTCTAGACCCATGTCGTAGAGCTCTATTTCCCAAAATGGTGTACAAATTACATTAAAGAACTCAAAACCTGACTTCTCAACAATAGACAACAACAACTATGACCAACCCTAACAACAAGGGGATAATCAAACCCTTTTACAATCATACTCATCCCTATATATAAGCTAAGTTGTGTCTTCCGGCTTTGTCTTGCATGCTTTCTTGTTCTGTTGCAACTGCTTTTGCTTTGCTGCCATTGTACTATCGTTTTCGCAACTCATTTATGTTACTTCTCCTTGCTCTGTTGTCCAGCTTCTTTTGTAGCTTGCACAACTCGCACTAGGCCAAAACTGGGACTGTAGTCCTTCTTGCGTATATTTTTATCCAAAAATGAAGGGCCGAACATACGGCTCAACAGTCACCATGTTGTAGTGCCCCTTTTTTCTTCCCATTTTTCCAATAAATCAAGGAAATCCTCGATGACATGGTCAGTGCTGTGGAAAAATCCACACAGTGCACAGGGTTTGGTATAGAACTATGAAAAGTGGCCTATATCGCCATACTTGAAACAAGTGGGTTGTTTAAATCCTCCCCCGTTGTATCCTCTGCCTCTCCCTCTTCCATATACTCCTCCCAAGACTCCTTGGAATCTTCCTCCATCAAACCCTCCATGGCCTCCATTCTTATTCTTTTCTTGGACCTAGTAAGCATTTGAAGTATCCTCCCTCATCAACTACAATGACCAACAATTTTTCACATCATGGCCCATGGATTTGAAAAACTCGCAAAATGGAGTGTGCATAGTATTTTTATACCTCTATAGTGTTGGGAGATGAGGAGGTACATGGCCCCATTATTGACAAAAATCACACTATTCCATTCAAGGCCCAACAGGAAAGGGGTTTGGCGTGCCTGTTGTTGTACAATTTTCTAGCGCATGGCACTCATTATAATGGTGTCATTCTGAGTGGCACAAAGTACATTAGACATTCTAATGTGTCACCTTAACCTTTTCCATATCTTGTAGTTTCATGGAGAGGTTCACAAGCTAATATTGTACCTACTCCAACCCTATCAACATTTCACCACCTCCCAGCGTAGACTTCAAGCATATTGCAACTTCCATGGCTTATGACTAAGTCATTACTTTATGTTGGGTGAGAAGGACTCAAATTTGTGGTAGGATTCAGACAATAAACCATTCTCTATGTTGGACATCCTGGATCTGAAATGTTAATGTGTCCAATAAGATCTTGAAAGGCTGGTCATAAACCAACACATTTTCTCCAACTTTATTCTTATTCTCTTTGATATCAGTTATACATTGTGATTCTAACTTCGGTTTTTGCAATTCTCTTAGGATATCTCTCTTGATCTCTTTAAGGTACCTTGCTTTTCTTGCGAGTGCAATAAACTTGTACTTCATGTACCATGTCAGAGATCTGTCTCTGAATGTGATTTCTAGTTGCATGGTCTATTTGGATGCTTTGTTTGTGACTATTTTTATAGACCATATAGCTTCACATGTGAACCAATGTTGTTTTGCATCATCTCTTCCCATCCCATGAAATGCATCAAGCTTAAGGGTTGAGTCTTGGTTGGCCATATTCGATCTAGAACTGGGTCTTCTTGACTGACTATTACTTCCTGCTACTAGTACTAATGATCTTTCACTAACTTCAACTTCTCCTCCACTTTTATCTTCTCCTTCTCTTACTATTGAACTTTCTTCTTCTACTTCTCTCACCTCTACACTTTCTTCTTCAGTTCTTTCTTCTTGGTTAAAAATACACAAGGTGAGTGGTTCAAAGAGGGGTTTCCTCCACACTATCTCATCTTCTTTAGTGATGGATCCAAAAGATATCTCTATCTCATTCCATGCAAGCCTCCTTATAATCACAAGGATCTCTTCTCCTTCTTGGATGACTCCTTCATCGTTGTATGCGACATAAATACTACTAATTTTCACCCCATATTCTTCTAATGTGACTACATCTCTTACTAGACATCGAGATATGACCTCATTCTCTTCAAATTTACTACCACTACCTTCGATATCCTCTCTTTATACCTCATTCTTAGTGCCACATCTCTTCGAAAACCTCTTTTATTTTTTTCTTCTCTCTGGCATAGATATTTCTCCCATGCATCCTTCTAGTGTGGTTTCTCTTCTCTTCATCTTAGATATTACTACTCATTCATCACACCTTTCTTTCTTTTCTTTGCTTCTCTACTTGACTCACTTCCTTATCTCATCTCTTCTTATTCTTTGCTCTTCTAGATTCATTCTCTCTCACCTCATCTCATATTCTTCCCCATTCTTTCCATCCCCCCTTTGCATGGGGGGTTTATGCTATCATCATATTGAGATTCATTCACATAAGACCCTTCTCCATGAATAACATTTCGATCCACAATAATATTTATTCCAACAACATTCTTTTGTGGATGACTACAAACTTTCTTTCAATGCTACTGGAAGATTCATTGTATTCAACATAAAAATCTACGATATATTCTTATTTCACACAATCAAACCAAAAATAAATGGCTTTGTTCCACTTATTGTCCACATATTTCAACCGATTTACTACTTCTTGGCCCTAAACCAATGGTTCTTGGGCTTTCCATACATAGTTAATCTGTGTCTATCTCTATATCCATTCATGTAATAAGAAAGGAAACTCAACAAAGAAAATTGCATGTAGATATGAATATATTTACCTTTGTTTCCATCATTTCAAGTTGATCTATAGGTTTCTAGTCTCTTGTCACATGAACTCATCCTCCTTTTGAGATATCCATTCTTCTATCTCCTTCCTGGAAGGTTTCCATGCCATGTCCTTCCTTGAATATCCAACAAAAAAAATTAGGTCCCAACAATGGAACCAATTGTTGGTTCGGGGTTTCATACCCAAGGTTTGAAAGGATTTACCAATAAATACCCCATTCATATTAGTATATTCAATATTCAAAGTATTGAATAAGGTCTCACTCGAGACGTGCATGAGAATCACAAAGACCAAATGTTTGTGCATAGCATGATAGAATAATACATACTCGAAACACTTAACTAAGAGCCACACATTAGATACTAATTCAAATCAACATTTATACAATTAGTGCATAGTCTAACACATCTAAAAATCATTCATTCAGAATAGAGTACATGATAGGAAATATAAACTTGTCCCTCAAGCCTTCTTTCATTAATCATAGATAAACATTCATATACATGTAGGGTCATAGCCTACACTGAGACTCATTAAGATTAAACCAAAGCCCTAAAACCCAGATCTTGTTATAATTTCTCTCTCATATTCTATTATTAGTTCTCCCATTAAAATGAATATTAATCTAACCATTAACCACAATAGCTACAAGCTAATCCCTTATATGTTCGCATTCCTTCCTTGTATCTCTACAAGAGCATGGTAATCATAACAAACTTACCAACTCACTAACAACTATGAACATGACCAATTAGTAAGTTACAAAAATGGTTACAATCATTACAAGAGATATCCGAGGATATGATATGCATGCAAAATTTGAAATTCCTTGTGCACCATGAAAAACTGAGTTGTACACGCAGTAGAAAATTGGTTGGTGCAGGTGTTGAATCTTGGTGTTGCATGGTACAAAAATCATGGAAAATGTGTTATGTAGAACTTGCGGTGAGTGTGTGGTATTTCCAAAACCTTGGTGCCAACAACATCTCAATAGATTGTTCCAACAAATGTATTTTACATCCAATGGGAAGGATTGCCTCTACTCCATACATTAGAAGGAAAGGAGTAAAATCGGTGGCAGTATTTACTGAGGTTTTGTATGCCCAAAGAGTAGGAGAATGCATGATATTCCAAATGGATTTATTCTTATTGGAAAGCCTATAAAGAATATTCTTCAAGACCTTATTGATGGCCTCTACTTTCCCATTAGCATTAGGATAGTATGTTGATGAGTTCTCTTGGTGAAAACCCAACTAACCCATCAATTCCGACATCATTTTTTTTTTTGAAAATGTGAACCATGACTAGTGATGATCTTGAGGCACACCAAACCTAGAAATAATACTATTAAACATAAATAAAGTTATTGTTTTACTGTCATTTAATAAGGTTGACATATATTCTTCCCACTTAGTGAAGTTCTTGATGACCATGATGATGTACTTGTGACCATCTACTAAAGTAGGATGGCATGCCATAAAATACACTCCCCACTTGGAAAAGGGACTGGAAATAATGATAGGATATAAAGGAGTAGGATGTGCATGCATTTTCCATTCAATTTATTAAAAATGCAAAATTGATCAGAATTCCCCCTAGTCTTGATCCATTTCCTTAACCTTCATAAGTAGTTAATAAATACCTTTGACACTATAAAACTATCTAGGAATTTTGAAAACCTTTCAATACGCAACCTCTTGTTCCTCCAAGTTGGTCTGGATTTTATTAGAGTGACATCAGATAACCCACCCTAATCTAGTTTCTATAAAACATAGTTAGAGAACTAATCCATAAAGTAATTTCTCCCCCAAATATCAAAATTCCCAATAGAAAAAATAAAGTCACCACCAACAATGACATGCCCATGACCTAAAATATTAAAATTGAAAACTTGTCTTAGAAAATAATTGTGTCTAAGTATGGACCATATATATTAACAACCAACACTTATATCCCTAGCTCCTAAGAGTAAGACATCATCCCAAGACTTGACTCAAAGGCCCAGTTATAGAGTAAAAATTTCATATTATGCACCATGAAATTAACCATCCTAATATACCTCTAGCATTATAATGAATAAGCTCCCACCCTAAAATAAGGAGCTACCTTAAATCCCCATAGAATTTTCCCCATCTCCCATTATTTCTTGTAATATAATAATGATGCATTTTTAGCATCACCAAATGTTTTCGAGGGATGGCCTATTTCCTTACAACTTAAGGGAAATAAAATAATTAGGGACATATCCTTGAGTTTTGGATTTCTATATACTATTTCTACCTCCAAATGAGCCTTTTCTTGACCTAGGCTTATCGGGAATTTCTCTTTCTATACCTCCCCTTCTTCCTTTTCCCACCCAATGTTGCTAATCCTCTTAAAAAAACACTTTATAAATCACAAATGTCCTCCTTTCAAGTCCTTAGAAAATAAATAGGGTTTTATTCTTCAATCAAACCTTCCTTCACAAGACTAGGCTTCTTTGGATCTAGGCTATTCAAATTGAATAGGACTAGGCCTTTAATTCCTACTTCCTCTAGTATAGTCCTAAGGTTCCAAAAATCTAAAGAATTAGAGCCTAACTCCCAAAACATGGAACCCCTATACAAATCACATTCTTGGCATTCCCATTCCAATCCTTGATTAAAAAAACATAAAAAAAAATCCCTTTAATGATAAGAGAAATGTTTTTTAATGGAAAAACGTCTCTTATAGACATATATATTGACAACTTAGGATTTGAAGTAGGGATAAGATTGAATAGAGAATCCTCCTCATCCCCTGACTCTTTATTCTCCTCCCCCCTTACCAGATTTGGATCAAAATCCTCACCTTTAGGAACCATCAGAAAACCATAGTAGCTTTCATATGTTCAAATCCCACCACTTGAACTTCTTTCTATGATAATTTTGGTTCCATATCATTTTATTATTGATTTGGCACTTCAAAACTGCTAACCTTTCTATCCTTCAACCTATGGTGAAAGGGTAAGGATCAATGCTCGATCCTGTGACCATATTCATGGCATTGAGCATATATAAAATGAAACCTATAGTAATCAATAATTCATGTAAATGAGTGGTTCCCTATTTCTAGCACTATATCTAAAGTGAAATGTTCTCTCAAATCAACGCCAAAAAGAGTGCAAGCTACAAACAGTTTCCTAGTATCCAAGAAACCTATATTGAATTGTTAGGGTCCTAGCCTCCCTAAATTTTCAAGTAGATAGAATAATATGTTTTTCTATGCAATGAAGGCCTAAATTAGTAAATAAGGCCTATGTAATAACGTGAATACGTCTAATGTAAGAAGACTTAATAGAAGGTCCTTCCTTTAGAAAGTTCTTCCTCTAGAATATTCTATAGAAGATAGAAATAGTATAAATAGGGGTAGAAATCATGGAAAAGGTTTGTCTTGTGAATCATTTTGTAGTTGAGATCTTCTTTTCTAGAGGTTTCCCCCTTAAAGAGGTAAGTGAACGCAACTATCGAGATAATAAAGGTATCATACATTGGATCAATGGTGTCATTATGCTCTCTATTTTTCTCTTCCTACTAAAAATTGTGATAAAAATTCATATTTTTTCTCTCCATATTATCTTTTGGTACCTAACAAGTGATATTAGAGCCATTTCCTCTATTTATTTTAGTCTAGGGATGTGTACCATTGACATCTTTAAAGAAAAATGATCTATCGTTCGACGGATATATTTTTTTTTGGGAATAATACACACAAGAAATATAGATGGTTTCACGTGGTTACTCGAAACACATTGTTTCATCTGGTTGGAAACCTTTATAACCCCTGTTGTTACCCCCTTGAGTAGTACCACACTAGACAACACTTGTACATGGCCATTCACTCCCATGCACCCCCAGGTATATAGGGAGTCCCATAGGTCTCCTGAAACTAGTTATGGATTAGACAATCAACTTCTTTACTGCTATAGTGGCACCGAGAACAACACTCAGGAAGACTACTCTCACATACATGGGTAATCAGGTAGTATGAATAATGGTAGGTTCAAGCCTCCTTAGTTAGAGCCCTAAGATATTGGGCTAGGTACTACTGTTGGAAACCTCCAATATATTAGAGAGTTATAGCATAGGACAATTTCTTTTCCATAGGAACCCTAAAAAATTAAACCCTTGATGTGAGAACAAAACAAAACAAAAACATAGTGGAAATTTTGCACATCCAATGTGCGCAAACATACTTCTTGCATCCCGACCAAAAAAATCTTACTCAATTTTAAATATTAATAATTTGAACATTTTTTCACTTCAGTATTATTCAAACAAGATTATAACTCTATAGGAGTAAAATAAAAAGAGTACAGTGGTCCCACTAGCACCCTTATTTGGGACCCATCCCACTATATTCCTCTCTTCACTCTAATCGCTATGGTACCCCTCTCTTATAAGACTTTTTTTTCCATGGACCCACCAACCCTCACTGACCCCCTTATTTGGGATCCATCCACTAGATTCCTCTCTTCACACTGATCATAGTAGTAACCCTCATAATCCTTTTTTTTTTACACCCACCCTCATCGACACCCTTATTTGGGACCCATCCCATTGGATTCCTCTCTTCACATTGATCACAGTGGTACCCCTCTCTTATAATACTTTTTTTTATGTGGACCCACCCACCCTCACTGGTGCCCTTATTTGGGACGCATCCCACTTGATTCCTCTCTTCACACTGATCGCATTGGTACCCCTCTCTTATAAGCCTCTTTTATTTTCTGTAGACCCACCCACCCTCATTGGCACCATTAATTGGGACCTATCCCACTAGATTTCTCTCTTCGCCATGATCATATTGATCCCACTCTCTCATAATCCCTTTCATAAGGACCCACCAAATTTATTCTTTCCCACTTATCTCCCAAATGACCCACACCCACAACCAATACTTTGAATGTCTTTGACAGAGTCCATGAACATACCAAGAAAGAGATTGATGACATTAATTCCAATATTTCTCACATTAATTCTTGGCTCCACCAACTGGACACCATAAATTCTCGACTCACCCAACTGGAAACCCTTCCTACCACTGTGGAAAAATTGACCACAATGTTTACACCATCCCACGATCCTATCTCCTCTACAAAACCTTCACACCAAGAGGGCACTGACTCATCCCATTCTATATAATTTCATTCCAACCCTCTTACTCGTGACCTGCATCTTCCTAAATCTGAGGTGAATAAATTTGATGGCTTGAACTCCACGGGCTAGGTTACTCAAATGGAACATTATTTCTCCCTGCATGGAATTACTGACGACTTGACAAAAATTCGTATTAGTGTCCTTTATTTGGATCTTGAATGCTAGAAATGGTGGCAATGGCATAAAAAATCACATAGAGGGTGTATTACTTTGACCCAATTTGTTGTATACCTTTATGAATGCTTTAAAACCGACACACATCATTTAGGCTATTTGACTAAGCTTAAAAAGTCTGGTACAATGTAAGAATGCATCAGTTCTTTTGAGAAATCAAATTTCCAAATTGAATACATGTTCGACACCTTCTTCCATGAATTATTGATTAGCATCCTTAAGGACGACACATGAGCTCATGTCCTAATGGCTCTCCCCCAGACCTAGCTTGCAACTGCTCACCACACCAAGGAAGCACAATAGGTAGTCTCTTCCCAATTAAAAAATCCTTCTTTTATTCCCACTCCGACCCACTAATCTAACCTCTCCTTCCCCTCCTCTTAAGATCCAAAAATTAACCAAGGAATAAATGGTTGAACTCCAACTTAAGGGTATTTTCTATAACTGCGATGAAGAATATTTTCTAGGGAACAAGTGTAAGGAGAAAATATTTTTATGGACATTTATATGGATGCTTCTAAAGAGGATGGAAATGTTTCCCATTCTCAAAGTGCCACCCCAAGTCAATGATCATATCTCGCCCTCTGATCCACCAAAATTGAATGATTTATCTCTGTGAATTCTCTCACTAGTATCCATGCTCCCAAAATCCTTAAGTTATCTGGTTATATCAAGCATTAAAAAGTCATTATCCTAGTCAACAGTGGAAAAACCCATAATTTTATTCATTGTCAAATTGCTCTAGAGACCCTGTGCTATATCTATGTAGTCAATAACATTCAAATCACGATTGCTAATGGTGGTTCCATGAAATGTGGGGGTTTTTGTGAAATTGTGCACTTGCAAATTGGTCATTATCACTTAAAATCCCCCGTGTTTACTATTGACATGGGCAATTGCGACATTTTTATGGGTGTTGAATGATTACGTACACTAGGCCCCATCACCATGTAATTCAAGTAATTAACCATGAGTTTCCAATAACATGGAAAATGGTACCAGTTCTAAGGCATCATAGAAGGTACCACCAATATTATCACTTCACATTGAATGGAGAAACTCCTCAAAAAAGGTCATTCCAACTTTATTGACCAATTCCATGCCATTCAAGCAGTTGAGACCCCCTCACTCACTCTTCATCCTAACCTATAGTTTATCCTCTCTAAACACCAATACTTTTTTGACAATCCCCAAGGAATCCCCCCTTCACATGGAACCCATGATCATTCCATCCCAATTGTCCTTGGTAGTCTTCCTCCCAATGTTTTCCCTTATCTTCACCTATTTTCCCAAAAAAATGAAATTGAGAAAATTGTTCAGGAATTCCTAGCAACGAGTGTCATCCATCCTAATACCATCCCTTATTCTTCTCCCATTGTCATGGTAATCAAGATAGAAGGTACATGGCGCATGTTCCATGACTTTCGAGCCCTCAATAAAATTACCATCAAAGATAAATTTCCCATTCTTGTCATTGATGACCTTTTGGATGAACTGAGTGCTCCTCAATTCTTTACCAAATTTAATCTATATTTTGGCTAACACCATATATGTATGAAAGAGGACAATATTCCTAAAAATTCATTTCGAAATCATGAAGTCCATTATGTGTTCTTGTTCATGCCCTTCAACTTGTGTAATGCACCCTCCACTTTCTAAAGCCTCATGAATCGTGTCTTCCACCCTTTCCTCTTCCAGTTTGTACTGGTCTTATTTCATGATATCCTCATTTATAAAAGAAATTGGAAAGAAAATATAGCCCATTTGGATCAAGTATTACATTTATTGTCTCAACACAAAATCTTTCTCAAATAGTCTAAATGTGCTTTTGGAGCTCCTGAAGTAGAGTACCCATGCAATATTGTTTCCAAGGATGGTGTCTATGTGGATCCTAAGAAAATATAATCTATGAAGGATTGGCCCCATCCTAAAACTCCTAAAAGTTTGACAGGTTTCCTAGGTTTAACTGGGTATTATCAAAATTTTGTTCGTAATTATGGAAAATGTTGGTTGTGGAGCCTGATTATCTTATTGATTCAGAGGTATTTATTTTCATCCATGTTTATACCCCATGAATAATTTACACCCCTAAAGAATGTACACTCGTCCACACGGGGGAATGTAGAGGGGGGGTTACCCCCTCTGCAGGGTCTGGGGGCAAGCAGGCTCCTTGCAGGGGTTCAGGGGGGAAGCCCCCGAAGGAAATTTTTTCTTGTAAATGTATATTGTAATTTCATAGTAAATTTGGACTGTTCATTATAAGGTCATAGATATGACGATATAAGTTCTGTTAGGGGTTTTTTCCCTAGAAGGAAACCCTCTTTTATGAGGGAAATGTATTGCGGCTATGTATCATTGTGAATATTGTATTCTGAGAGAGGAGACTGTGAGAGAAAAAAAGAGGAAGTTACAACGGGTGTGTTGTAGGTTGTATCCATTCATTTGTTGGATAATAATAAAGGAGGACCTAGAAATTTATCTGGTGGATGTAGTCCACACTGGGTGAACCACATATATATGTGTCTCCATTGTATTGCGTATCTTCTGTGTTTTATTTCCACATTTGTTTTATTTTATTGCTTCACGATCCTGTTTTTCTAACAACTGGTATCAGAGCGAAATGTGACTTGCAGGAAAAGAGGGTTCTTGATTTGAGTGGGAGCAATGGCGGAAGATGAAAAGTTTAGAGTCGAGAAATTTAATGGACAAAACTACCAGTTATGGAAGATGCAGATGGAATATTATTTATATCAGAAGGATCTATTTCTACCATTGGGTGGAATAGAAAAGAAGTCGATGGTCATGGAGGACGAATAATGGGAGGTTCTTGATAGAAAGGCACTTAGAACAATACGACTAAGCCTGGAAACATTGGTGGCTTTCAATATTTTGAAAGAAAAGACAACAAAGGAGATGATGGATGCATTGTATAAATTGTATGAAAAATCCTCGACGTCCAGTAAGGTATTTCTAATGAAGAGATTATTTAATCTGAAGATGTCATAAGGTGGGTTAGTTGCAGATCATTTAAATGAATTTAATACAGTTACTAATCAACTAAGTTATGTAAAAGTGGACTTTGATGATGAGGTTAGGGATCTTTTAATCGTGTGCTCATTGCCAGAAATATGGAACAAATTGGTCATGGCTGTAAGTAAATATGTCTCTGGTTCAGGTACTTTAAAATTTGATGATGTTGTTGGTGTTATCTTTAGTGAGGAAATGCGACAAAAAATCATAGGTGAGACATTAGGTAATGCGTTAAACATGGAGAACACGAGAAGAGAAAAGGATAGAGGAAAGGGCTCAGGGAACCGTGAGAATTCTAGGAAGGGCAGATCCAAATCCAGATTTGGAAAGATAGAGTGTTGGAATTGTGGAAAGAAAGGACATTTGAAGAAAGACTACAGAGCTCCAAAGAAACAAAGATATGGACAACAAGAGAAAAAATCAAGAAGCAAATGTAATAGGTGATGTGTTACAAGTTACTTTGATTCTTTCTGTAGATAATATTTTTGAGTCTTGGGTAGTAGATTCAAGGGCTTCATTTCATGCCACACCACATAGGAAACATTTTCTAGATCATGTTCAAAGTGATTTTGGATAGGTTCATTTGGGTGATGATGCACCATGCAAAATTGTTGGAATGTGAAAGGTAAAAATAAAGCAAAGAAATGGAAACTAATGGTTGTTGAAAGAGGTAAGACATGTTCCATATCTAAGGAATAATCTAATTTCAACAGGGCAGTTGGTAAGTGAAGGTTGTATATCCATATTTACACCTAAGGTGTGGAATTTCACCAAAGGATCATTGGTGATAGAAAAATGATAGAAGGTAGGTACATTGTATTTAAGTACTGATAATATTGACTCTTCTATCTCTTTAGATTCTACAGGAGTGGATACAACACTGTGGAATCATAATCTTGGACACATGAGTGAGAAGGGGATGTAGATAATTCACAAAAGAAATTTGTTTCTTGATCTTAAACAAATTGATTTGGATTTATGTGAGCATTGTGTTGATGGAAAACATAAGAGAGTCAGATTTCTCAGAGTCGGAAAAGAAAAGAAAAGTGAAAGGTTAGAGCTTGTGCACACAAATGTATGGGGACCAACTCAGGTATCATCTCTTGGTGGATCTCATTATTATGTTACTTTTATTGATGATGCAACTAGAAAAACTTGGGTTTATTGCATTCGATAAAAATATGATGTTTTTGATACTTTTAAGAAATGGAAAGATTTGGTTGAGAATGAGACATGAAAAAGGTTGAAGTGTCTCAGATCAAACAATGGAGGTGAATATTACAGCAAAGAGTTTGATGATTATTTTTCATACCATGGGATTTGTAGAGAGAAGACAGTTCTAGGAACACCACAAGAAAACAATGTCTCAGAAAGGATGAACATGACAATCATGGAGCGTGCAAGGAGTATGATATTTTATGTTGGTTTGTCCTTACAGTTCTGGGTAGATTTTGTGGATATTGTTGTTTACTTAATAAATGGAGGACCTTCAAGCTCTTTGGATGGTAGAATTCTAGAGGAGGCATGGACAAGTAAAAAGGTAAACTATTCTTTTTTGAAGACTTTCGATTGTGAATCATTTGTTTTTATTGATAAAGAAAATAGAACAAAGCTTGAGGCAAAATCCAAGAAGTGTACCTTTATTGGATACATTGTTAATGATTTTGGTTATCTCTTATGGGATTATGAAAATAAAAAAATCATTAGGAGTAGAGGTGTCATATTCAATGAGAAGGTCATGTAAAAAGATTAGTTGCAGGGAAAGAAACAGGAAAAAGAAAAACCAAAATACACAGTGCTTGATGAGATCACTGAAAAAGAAATTCCAAAGGAACCAAAAAATCAAATTGTACAACACCAGGAGCAGAAGGTACCTCAAACTCCTGCAAGTGTTGTTAGAATATCCACCAGTTTAAGTACACCCCCTGAACAATACTCTCCTTCATTGTATTATTTATTGTTGACTGATTCTGGTGAACCAAAATGTTATGAAGAGGCAATGGAGGTAGACACTAAAAATAAATGGGAGCAAGGCATGAAAGAGGAAATGGATTCCTTGGTAAATAACCAGACTTGGGACTTGGTTCAGTTTCCTGTAGGAAAAAGAGCATTGCATAATAAATGGGTTTACAAGTTGAAGGAAGAAGATGGAGGAAAAACGTGGTATAAGGCTAGACTTGTTGTAAAGGGGTTTGCACAAAAGAAAGGTATAGATTTTGATGAAATATTTTCTCCTGTTGTTAAAATGACTTCAATTAGGACTATTTTAAGTCTTGTGGTAGTAGAATATTTTCATCTTCAATAGATATATGTAAAAACAACTTTTCTCCATGGGAATTTGGAGGAAGAGATTTATATGCAATAGCCACAGGTGTATGAGGTCAAAAAGAAGGAAAATTTGGTATGCAGGTTGAAGAAGAGATTGTATGTACTAAAGCAATCTCCAAGGCAGTGGTATTTGAAGTTTGACAAGTTTATGACAGAGCAAGGTTATGTTAGATGTCATTCTGATCACTGTGTTTATTTTAAAAGGCTAGAAAATGGAAGCTATATTATCTTTGTATTGTATGTATATGACATGCTTGTTGTAGGGTCTAATATGCAGGATATAAATGTGCTCAAGAAGAAATCAACTAATTCATTTATGATGAAGGATTTGGGTGATGCAAAGAAAATCCTTGGTATGAGAATAACAAGAGTCAGGAAAAATCGCAAATTGACATTGTCTTAGGGTGAGTACATAGAGAAGGTGTTCAAGAGGTTTAGAATGCAAAGTGAAAAACTAGTTAGTACACCTTTGGCCAACCATTTCAAATTAACTAAGGAAATGTGTCCCAAGACACAAGAGGAGATAGAATACATGTGGAGGGTCTCTTATTCATCGTCATTTGGCAACTTGATGTATGTGATGGTTTGCACAAGACCAGACATTGCACATGTAGTGGGATTTGTGAGAAGGTATATGAACAATACAGGTAAAGAACATTGGGAGGCATTAAAGCGGATTCTCAGGTATTTGAGAGGTACTACTATTCATGCATTATGTTTTGAAGGTTGAAACACTGTTCTATAAGGATATGATGATTTAGATATGGCAGGTGATAAAGATAGTAGGAGGAGCACCACAAGGTATGTTTTTACTGTAGGTGGAACAATAGTAAGTTGGATTTTGAAACTGCAAAAGGTTGTTGCAATTTCAACAACAGAGGCAGAGTATGTTGTTGTTGCAGAGGATAGTAAAGAGATGATTTGGTTATAGAGGTTTATGGACGAATTGGGAAAGAAGAAAGAGAATAAAAGGTTGTACTATGACAATGAGAGTTCCATTCATATTGCAAAGAACTCAACCTTCCATTCGAAGACTAAGAATATACAACTCATGTACCATTTCATACGATATGTCTTGGAAGATGGACATTTGAAGTTGGAAAAGAAACACACTAGCCAAAATCCTGTAGACATGTTAACTAAGGGAGTAACCAGGGAGAAACTGAGTTCCTGCTTAGTTTCAATTGGTATTCAAGCATGAAGATGAAGATGATAAATTTTCCAGGTCCAAGAAGGATCATAGTCCAAAAAATACAACAACAATGGAGTTGTTGGGATCTGTCTCCAAGTGGGAGATTGTTGGTTGTGGAGCTTGATTATCTTCCTGTTAGTGGGAAAATCCCCCCTTTAACTACACCGGGGTTTAAGATGTAGATAGAGTGAATGACTATCCAAAATTTCATCTATTCTCTATTCTACCCCAAAAATACCAAAATAAACAAAAATAAAGCGATAGGAGAAGAGATCATGTAACTGTACCTTTGATCCCACATCTGGTGATGATCTCCTCAAGCTTGGTATTTCCATTGACTGCACGTCTCCTCCCAAGGCTGACCTGCATCCAAATATAGGAAAACATGGACTAAAATCATGCTATTCTATTCATGATTTAGGGTTAGATATCAAATTCTAAGTATAAATCAATGAAAATACTCAAAACATAATCATTTGGGATAGGAAAATGTGATTATTTTATTCATCATACAAAGACTGAGACTTACAATCTGTGTCAGCCACCGTTTTGTGAACCTGGTCCGGGCTCCTCTTTACCATGCTCCAAGTGCACCTTGAATGGAATTATTCTCTCAAACTTCTAATCACCTCAATTGAAGGGAATGGGTTGAATGGAGGAAGAAAAGGCCAATGATGGAATGTTGAGGAAATATATCACAAAAGGTAGCAAAATCTTGGGCAAGGAGGGGAAGTGAAATTGGGTAGAGTTTCACTGTTCTTATGCTTGGATATGAAATGAGACCCCAACACCTCCTCTTATATGACAACATGATGGTTATTCGATTGGGAGATAAGCCATATCAGGTGAATTAGTTGGGAAACCTCCAATAGCCCGTGAATTTCAATGAATTCCTTGCAACTTTTTAAGTTTTGCAACTTTTGCAACCATACGTGGGTTGTAATGGTGAAATAAGCATATGTACATGAGTTGTAGTGGTGCATCAAGCATATGTACGTGATCTATAATGGTGTAGGGCGCGTACATATTCTAAAAAATGTTTTTTTAAGAAGATCTTCTCAACAATGCTTTGGAAAAATATGCAAGTAAGAGGGCTAAGGCCATGTATGCATGGATAAGGAATTTTAGGGGTACAACAGATGCCCCCTAATGTGTGAGGACAGAAGAGAAATTGATGGCCAAAATACATTACAATATCTTCACCAATGTACGAAATCGAGTGAGCCCGGGACTAGAGTTTGGAGGTTCCATGGGAAAACAACAATTGTGTCTCTGAGGCGAGCATACCCATGCTCAGGATGAACTAAATCATGGTTGTCAATCAAATACATTGCAGATCCATGTCATATAACTATATAAAGTGTATCCGTGAGAAATACATAGCAGATCTACATCTCAAAATTAGTCAAAGATATACAATTATAGTATCCATATTCAAGAAGATAGTGATGCCTGGTGGCTGGAGATGAGGTCTTCATAGCTTGAGAAAAAACTTCAATATCTCCAAAACTCAGGTAGGAGTACAATGGGAGTGTATAACTCACTACCATGAGGTCTTCAATGACTCGTTGGGAAAAGACATTAGGATCATGATGATCGGGAAGAGAACTTCGTCGATTTTGAATCTGGACTTGATTGGACTCTTGGGATGGCCGAATCATGAAGGTCAAGAGAAAAACTGCAGAAAGGTCGACTCAAGTTGAGTGAAACTTCTCTTGGAAAAAATCACAAAATATGATCAGACTCAGGCAACATGAAACTGACATAAGTCCATGATGCAGGAGGAAATGCAAACTCTCCATGTGTTTGGAAGAGTAACCAAATGGAGGAGGACACAACTCTATGTAGCGAAAAAAAATTCCTAAGGTCATACTAGATACCAATGCTTGATGCACAAATGAAAGGATGTGCTTCTTCCAAGGGAGACTCTTTGTGTTGCCAAAAAAAGAATGAATATTTCCCATCCCCTCTTTTTGGAATATTTGATTTTTTTTTTGTCTTTTTCAATTTTTTAAGAGCTTGAAAAATAATAAAATAACGCTACGTTACAAAGGAGGAACGAGTGTCACAAGAAAGCATACGAGTTCCAAGCGCAAGGAACATGCTAATTCTCATAGAACGGAGACATGTGCAGGAAAATGACACTTGGGGAAAATTCCTCCATGGGTCAAGGTGTCAGGTCGCAGAGGCAAGGAGTGCTACAAGGCTTGTGTATAAGGCATGCCTCAAAGGTTCAATTGAGAGCAACATGGGGCTGACATTAGGCCAAAGACACAAAGATTCAAATGCGGTTAAGAAAGACACAATGAGATCCCTTCTATGTAATTTTTACGATCCCAGAGAAGATAACCTCGATAGTTTTGTCATGTTTAGAGATTCTGAAAAAATGTAAAAGAAGACTCTAGGGAATACCTTTTCAGAGATAGTCTAGTCGATTAAAAAAAGAGTTAAACTTTCACCGAAAATATGTCTATTCAAAAACATTTTAATGAGTGTGACAAAGACAAGATCACTCGTCAATCTTTTCAATTTTAAGGATTCTAAAAAGAGCTTAACTATGGACTCACAACCTTTTTCTGAATTTAGTCTCCTTAGCCTGAAAAAGTATAAAAGTTATTGAGGATAAATCTCCCCGCGAGATGAATCTCTCGAGGCGTACCTTTTTCCGCTATAATCTACAGGATGGAAAAAGGGTTAAAATCATGCTAGTATATGTTCTTTTGGACCAATTTAACGAGTGTGAAGGAGCAAGTTCACTCGACGATATTTTAAATTTTAGGGAGTCTGAAAAGAGCTTAACTATGGACTCCGGGGGAGTTCCTTTTTCGTTAGTAATCTCCAAGGCCCGAAAAAGGTGATAAACCAAAACCAAGGAGAATGTTCCTTTTTCAAATATTTAATCCATCAGGCCCAAAAAAGGGTTAAAATTATGCCTCAGAATACTCTTCTAGTGAACCGAAGTTCCTAGAGCATACCTTTATTCGTAAAACTAGCCATCCAGACCGAAAAAGGGGTAAACTACCTTCGAATAGATGTGCCTTAAAATTTGAGTTTGGAAAGTGTGAAGGGCAACAAGATTGCTCGACAATATTTTCATTTTTAGAGAGTCTAAAAAGGGCTTAAAGAATGCTCCAGGGGGATACTTTTCTCAGTTAATCCAAACGAGATCGAAAATAATTTATATAGTCTCATTGGACGTTGCTTTCGAATTTCAAAGCAATCTTGAAAAACAATAAAGCGTGCTCATTAGGAAGTCCTGAGGGTAAGGCCAATAATGATGGTGCATCAAACGAATGAGGCTTTATCTCGTAATCATGACAGGACTAACAAGGACTCCCAAGCTTATATTCATTACTAACAACATGGACACCAAAATGAAACAAGGATCTATCTAGGGAATCCATGTAGAGGTAGGATCTACCACCTAATTACGAAACTTATAAATAAGAATAGAAGGTTTCATGTTGCACTTCAGTGGGGTTGATCCTAAGGCCAAATGAACCAAGAAACTGATAATGCAAAAATGCAAGTAGTGAAAATTCTAACCTATATGCTAGTTTCGAGGTTAATGCTTGTCAGAACGGATCGATACGATGAACACAACGTCAAATATAAATGTCTCCAAGATCCTATATATAAGGTCAATAACACTCATCCAGAAGTCAATAAATCCAATATAGATAGTAACTTCATAAAATAAGAGGTGTTATTGAATACAAAAATTGAAAATAGAAAACCTGGACTATACAATATGTACAAGGCATCTCACAGTCGCATGGCTCATGCATGGTAGTAGTTCAGGTAGAGCCTGTTGCTAAGCTATGACCAAGAGTCTCTTCGATAGTCAACCTGGAAAGTCTCCCAAAAGTGAAGAAAACACAAACCATGGTGTGGGTCTTCCCACGGTATAGAAACTGTAGTCATGACTTCAAGGATAGCCTCGTCCGAAGGCAATTCAAAATCCGAGAAATTACATGAACGAGGAGGCTAAAAAATCCCAAAGGGAGAGGTAAACTGACCATATTCCATATGATGATGGAGGTTCTGGCTAGTACTAGCAGAGTCTATCAATGAAGAATCAAGGGCATGTGGTCTAGAGGATCTACAAATAGTGAGATCAGACTCAAAAGGATACTCAAGATCACTTGGAACAAGAGGGGGAAGCAAGGAATCCCATGCCCCCATTGAATAAACCAATGGATCAATTTTTGATACCAAGTCTCGAGAAGGAAAAAATGACTGCATAGGTTCTTTCTCAGAATCAATTGAACACCGAGGATAAGATGCCGCATAATTAACCCATGGCGGGGTAGAGTATACGCGAACACTAGGAACATATAAAGGGGCAGCTTGAACTAACATTGAATTAGGATGGTGATTATCAGATGCCAGGTGGTCAATAGTGACAATGCTTCCATTGTGAGGGAAATGCATCACCTGAAAGAGATTAGACACCATAACGCTCATAGCATATACATAATCACACCCGAGAAGCATATTGAAATCTATCAGGCCTTGCACCACTATAACATCAACAAGGAAAGTCTTCCCATCTAACGAGATAGGAAACTGAGTAAGAACCCCCAAATATTCACTAGGACATATTTCAAAAGCCAACAAATAATGCGAAGTAGACACAAGCTCGAGAGAACCCAAAGCTTTCCAAGATGAGGAGGATAAAATACTTGCAGAGGCTCCTTCATCTACAATACATCGGTAAATGTTATTTGAAATAAATTCAAACCTTATTTGAAAGGTTTTAGAAGAAGGAATATGAGGCTCAACAAGGTCATTCCAATCAAAGGAAACCATCCTAGGGCTTGGACGGGGTGTGCTCAAAGTGAGTGAAATGCCCCCTTATTCTGAAAGTACTGAACTGGAAATGCAAAAAATATAGTCGGTAGACACATCACTCCCAAAGAGAAGAGTGGGATCAACCAAATATTGCATCGATGTGACCAATTTTTATTCTAGGTGGATATCGGTGGCCACCCACCTATTCCACTAGCTCGAAAAACAGTTTTCCACGTTGGCTGTTTTTCGACAGTTTTTCGGGTTCCAAACTTCTGGGGTCGTTTTGAGGCCCTAAACATAGTTTTTTGGGGATTTGGGGCCCAGGTGACTGCTAAAGGCATTGACTTGGGCTAGTCAAAATTTGTTCTTCTCGATTAGACCTTTCCAATGGGCTATCGTGCCCCTAAAACGAAGATCATATGCAGAAGTTACGACTTCGAGAAGTCGATGTACTAACTTACCCAAACGGGGCCCACATGACTTTTGGCGCTTCGTCTCCTAGGGTTAGGTTTTTGGATGTCTAGGGTTTTTGACATTCATGTTTATGGAAAAAGGCCTTCAGAGATTCATTGTAACCATCTTCTTGCAAATCAGAACAATCTTCACATCTCTTCTTAGAGATATGCCGCCACCATTCCAACAATCTTGTTCTCCACTGCATTTTACAGTTTCGGTTTATTTCCTTATTGAATAGAAAACCAATTTTACTGTAGCTTTTTTATTTTGTGTTAAGAATCTTTGAATAATCTGTATTGATTTCGTTCTACTCATAAAATCCGGATCAGTGGTATCAGAGCAGTTTTCTCCTTGTTGTCTTAATGCATGTCCCCAATGAGGTCAGTGTACAAAGAATTGGGTCTCGAGCTTGTTTATCTTGAGGAGAAAATATCTCGCACGCCCAAGAGGCCTCTCATGGCAGAAGAAAATAAATATGACGGGACAAGAGATCCTTTCAAAATGTTTCTTGAGGAAGCTCTCATGCAACAGAGGAATGAGATGATGGATAGTTTCGCGCAAATCCTTCGGGGACTACCAACAGGGGATGCATCTTCCTCAAGCGGAGGCACCACCCCCTTCAAGGTATAAATAAAATTTGATATTCCTATATTTGAAGGTCATATAGATGCATATTCTGTAGACAAGTGGTTGAATCTACTAGAAGGGTATTTTTCTGTCCATAACTTTTTGAATAGAGAAAAGATTACTTTTGCGCTTCTCAAAGTTGTTCCCCATGTCAAATATTGGTGGGAAACTTTTTGTTAGCAAAAGGAAACAAAGGAACCATCACTATTTACAGTCATGACCACTTGGGAATCCTTCAAGGATGCTATTAAGGAACAATACTACCCTGTCAGAGTTTATGATGACTTGTATACCAAATGGACCACATTACACCAAGAAAGAGACCTAGCAGTGCCAGAGTTCACAAATATCTTCCATACCTTGCGCACCAATATGGGTATCAAAGATTCAGAGTGACATATGGTGCTCAAGTATCACGATGTTCTGCATATATACATCCATACCGAAATGGAATTTCTAGACATCTCGTCCTTAGGTGTGGCCTACCGATATGTCGTCAAAATCGAGCAGAAGCTCAAACAAAAGACACAACAATTTGGGCCCGGGAACCCCTCATAGAAAAATCTAGGAAAGGGTGGCTCTAACCCACAGAACAAAGTACATATAAAATATGGACAATATCAGGACAACCAGTCCAAGACACAAGCAAATAAGGACACCGAAAAGACAAAGAAAGATACCGGGAACTGGTGCAACTTCCATAAGAGCCCTTGGCATAACACTATTGACTTCCTCTCAAAGCAGTCACTGGTGGCTGAAGTGAAAGCCTCTGAATCAGATGCGGGTTCTGAATCTGAGTCAAAACCAAAAAGGGGAAGACATATCATTGACACGAAACCCAATGCCATCGTTTCTACCACCAAGCTCCAGCTTGGTGAACCAGGTGAGCCAGAAGAAGGAGAGCACCTATTCCATTCACAGATGTGGGTAAAATGCACCCCAATGCACTTCATCATTGATAGCGGTAGCCAGAAGAAAATCATCTCAGCAAAAATCGTCAAGCGGCTGGCACTACCAACAATGTCGCACCCACAACCCTACACCATTGGATGGCTCCACGAAGGAAGTGATCTCTGCGTCAGCCAACAGTGTCGACTGTTGTATGACATCAGGCCCTTCAAAGATGAGGTATTGTGTGATGTTTCTCCTCTCAAAGTTTGTAATTTTATTTTGGGCCAAACGTATTTATGGAAATTCCATGTTGTAGATGAGTCTAGGCCTCGTAGTGTTATTATTACTTTGAACAGGAAATTGTATAGGATACCCGAGGCAGCCCCTCCTAATTTTATTTCCTTGATCTTTGCCAAGCAATGCAGGAAGTTCATCTCTCAGATCGGGAAATTTGTCTTCTTCATGATTCACTCTCAGAGTGAGTGAAATATCGTAGCCACATCTAGGGCCTCCACAACCGATCTCTCCAAACAACAAAAGAAAGTGGATAAGTTCGTGGAAGAATAATCAGATATCTTCTCCTCTCCTACCGGGTTACCTCTACACTGTCAGGTCAAGCATCCCATCGATTTGACCCCAGGTAGACCACTACCCAATGGGCTAGTATACTACCGCTCTTTGTTGGAAAACAAGGAGATCAAGAGGAAAATTCAAGAAATTCTCCACAAGGGGCACATCCATCCCAGCTCATCGTCTTGTGGGAGCCCAATCGTGCTGGTGTATAAGAAAGATGGGACTTGGCGACTCTGCATCGATTACCAGAAACTGAATAAAATCACAGTCCGAAACCGATACCCGATTCCCTGAATTGATGACCTCTTTGATAAGCTCACGAGGGCCAAATTATTCAGTAATATTTATCTGAAGTTTGGCTACCACCAGGTCCCAATAGAACAAAAAAATGTATGGAAGACTACCTTCAAGTCAAAAGAAGGTATTTTTGAATGGATGGTCATGCCCTTTGGTTTGAAAAATGCTCCAACAAATTTTATGAGGATGATGGACGATATTCTATGACTTTTCACCAATAATTTTGTAGTGGTGTATCTGGATGACATCCTCATCTACAAAAAGACTTGGGCGGAACACTTGCAACATATTTAGTAGGTTATGCACACCCTGCGACAACACACACTATATGCAAACTTGGAAAAATGCTCCTTCGACATGGACAGGGTACATTACTTAGGCTACATCATTGATCAACATGGTGTGCATGTGGATCCAACCAAGATCCAGGTCATCTATGACTGGCCATCCCCAACCACACTCACTGAACTTCGGAGCTTCTTGGGCCTCACCAATTTCTATTGCAGGTTCATGCTGGTATTCTCTCATATCTCATGGGCCCTTAGCCAAGTAACCAGGGGTGGTGGTAAGGGAAAATTTGTGTGGGGCTTGTCCCAACAACAAGCCTTCAATGACTTGAAGAAGCATTTGTGCTCATCCCCATTACTTTCATTACCATACCTGCATCATCCCTTTGAGATTGAGACAGATGCTTCAGACTATGATGTGGGTGTTGTTCTCACTCAACATGGACACCCTGTGGCATATCATAGTGAGACACTATCACATGATGTCTGTAAGTACCCTAATTACGATAAAGAAATGTACTCCATTGTGCAAGCCTACCGCAAGTGGAGACATTACATTCTTGGGAAGGAGATAATTATCCACACTGATCACAAGCCACTACAGTTCATGTAGACCCAAGGAAAATTGCAGAATGACCACCATCATAAGTGGTCAACATACTTACAACAGTTCCACCTCAACATCAAGTATAAAATAGGAAGTACCAACTGAGTTGCTTACTTCCTCAGCCGACCTCCAGTCGTGACACTCACCACGGTGCTAGACACTTGTGGCCACAAGACCTCCAGATGGCCCCACCTCTACAAGATAGACCCTGACTTCTACACCACCTACCAAATGTTGGGCACCAACTCAGTGGTCGCTAATTTCCATCTTCAAGATGGGATATTGTGTTTTCTGGGCCATCTCTACGTTCCATCAAGAAAGCGTGTGAAGTTGATTTGGGAAGCTCACTATAGTCGGGTGGTAGGACACTTTGGTGTCAAAAAGACAGTGGTAGTTTTGCATAAACATTTCTACTAGTCGAAACTTCAATAGGATGTCGGCAAGTATATCAGGTCCTGCACCACCTGCGCTATTGCCAAACCAACCACTAAGAAACAATTCTTGTACACCCCTCTTTCTACTCCTAATAGGCCATGGGAATCCATCTCAATGGACTACATGTCGGGCCTCCCATCCACCAAGAGGGGCAATGACTGTGTTTTTGTGGTTGTTGATCACTTTTCCAAGATGACAATTCTATCCACCTATAAGAAGAACATCACAGTAGAAGCCACTGCCAGGATATTCTTTGAACGAGTATGGGTACATTTTGGGATCCCACAAACCATTATCTCATACCGTGACAGTTGGTTCCTCAGCTCATTCTGGTCGAGCCTCTGGGCACTGCTAGATACCAAGATCACCAAATCCACTTCCTTCCACCCCTAGATAGATGGCCAAACTGAGGTCGTCAATCATATGGTCGTAAATATCCTGCGCATGTACAATTCAAAACACCCTCTCACATGGGATGAGAGTCTTCCCTATGTCCAACATAGCTACAACCGATCCCTGCATAGCTTAACTGGCCACATCCCCTTTCAGATGGGGTTGGGATTCCAACCATTGGGCCCCATGGATTTTTCACTACCCCTGGTGACCACCTCGTTTGAATAGTCCCTTTCTCCACTAGAAGCTGACAAAGCCACCCAGTTCATTGAGCAGATCCATCACATCCACCAACAGGTTCATGATATTCTCCAAAAGTCTAATGCCAAGCACAAGAAACGCCATGATCAACATTGGGTGCCTCATAAGTTTCAGGTGGGTGACAAAGTTTGGTTGCATTTACAGAACGAACGATTTATAAGGCCCCATAGGAATCTTTGACCACTCCGTTATGGCCCGTACACCATCACCAAGGATGTGGGTCACAAATCTTTTGAGCTCAACATTCCCCCCTTCCTTGGTCTGCATCCAGTCTTCAACGTGGCTCTCCTTTGGTCATATTTCCCACCATTATTAGACACCTTAGAGATAGAATAGAATTTGACACCAACAAAGCTCAACCATGACTGCATGGAACAGGGAAAAGGATCCAACTTTATCGAGTCGTCAAAGTAGGGCAACTCCTACACCAAGGAAAGTGGCTCACTCGGGGCCAAATTCAAAAGGAATTTCCTCATATGACGAGGGAACTCAACATAATGGATACCATTGCTTTTTAAGGAGGGAGGATTGATCCAGGTGGATATCGGAGTCCACTCACCTATTCCACTGACTCGAAAAAGAGATTTCCACCTTGGCAATTTTTCAGCAGTTTTTCAGGTTCCAAACTTCTAGGGCCATTTTGAGGCCCTAAACATAGTTTTTTGGGGATTTGGGGCCTAGGTGACTATGGGAAATGACTTGGGACAATCGAAAATTTGTCTTCTCCTTTAGACCTTTCCAACGAGATATCATGCACCTAAAACAAAGATTGTATGCAAAAGTTACAACCCCGAGAAGTTGATGTACTAACTTACCCAAACGGGGCCCACATGACTTTTGGCGATTCATCTCCTAGGGTTAGGTTTTTGGATGTCTAGGGTTTTTGACATTCCTGTTTATGGTAAAATTTCTTCAAAGCCTCATTGTAACCATCTTCTTGCGAATGAGTGCAACCGTCACATCTCTTCTCAGAGATAAGCCACCACCATTCCAACAAGCTTGTTTTCCGCTGCATTTTATAGTTTCAGTTTATTTCCTTATTGAATAGAAAACCAATTTTACTGTATCTCTGTTATTTTTTGTTAAGCATATTTGAATAATCTGTATTCATTTCATTCTGCTCATAAAATCCGTATTACTTTGGTAGACTCGACACTATCCAAGAGAAGAGTGGGATCAACCAAAGATTGCATCAATGTGACCACTTTCTCAACCACTGGCTAAATAGGCTACGAGACTACATGGTCTAAAGGCACCTCACCCCCCAAAATAGGAGTGGGATCAACCAAATATTGCATCAACAGAATCACTTCATCAACCAAAGTTTGAATAGACTTTGAGGAAACCTTAGAAGACTCATAATCATAAGAGATTGCAGATAGGGACCACAATCTTCGTACCTTTGGTAGACCTGGGCATAAATGAATAAGGTGATCTCCCTTGAAAATATTACAAGGGAAATTAGTCTTACATCCTATCAGTCTAGGTTTCTCAATAGAATCAATGTGCCCAACATGACTAGAAGTGGTTGTTTTCTTATCCCCAACATGACTAGCAGAGGTTGGTGATTGGTCAATAACATGACTCGCCGAGGCTACAGACCTATCGCCAGTATGACTAGAAGTGACTATAATTTCCCCCCCAGCATGAATTGCAGAGGTTGAGTGATGGTCTTCAACATGACTTGCAGAGGTTGGGGACCTATCTCCAACATGACTCGTAGAGGTTAGTGATTGAAGTCCAATATATTTTGTAGGGACTAGGTTCGTGCCCCCAGCATGACTTGCAGAGGATGGGTGTTGGTCTTCAACATGACTAGTAGAGGTTGAGGACCCATATCCAACATGAATCCCAAAGGTTGGTGATTTCTTCTTCTTATTCTTCCTCTTTCTATTTCATTTAGACATCTGATTACTAGTAGTTGGAATTTCACAAGAGATGGCAGAATGAGGAGGAGAAGACTTTGTTGACGAAGGAACATCAACATGCCACCCATGACATAAGGTGCTTAACTGAGAAGCGTCAAGAGTGTTCAGGACATTTGGAATGGTACCCAACCAAACCAGTAGTCCCACATTCAACCCCGGAATGTACAAAGTGGCCATCAAAGGGACACCAACGCTTCCAAAAAAAGGAAAATCATAAGAATCCCCTTTTGAAGGGGTTCCTTAGTTGGTATCGTCGGGAAATTTAGACATGAATATATTATGCATAGGTTCTCCCCTTGTGGGATCATTCAAGTCCGTAAAATTCTCACACACTGACTCCGACGAATGAGTGTTATAAAAACCAATAAGAGGCAACTCCACGTTTATAAGCAGAAGACCGAAAAGTCCTCACGAATGATAGAGTGGGTGGTCTACCACCTTAGGTCAGAGACCCAAAGAAATGACTGAATAACTCACCATGGAAAACTAGGGAGCACATAACACACACTAAAAGTTCTTAAAGGAAAATCAAGCATACGACTAACTAGCGGGAAGGACACTTACGCCAATCGACACTAGAGAAACTAACTGGTGCAAGTGAAAATCAAACACAGAAGCACCCTCTAAGTATACTCTATGAAGCACGATCCGATGCCTGCCCTAGGTACCATGGTATACCCCCACAGTCACCTGTGTAATTTCATAAAATATGGGAAACTAGGTTTCCATCTCGCAGTCAGTTACCTGGCGGGTACAGTCGACAGTCAGGGAGATCATAATGAGTAGGATAACAAGTCCTAAGCCTTTCAAGGGTATCGAAAGCAAGTAGTCCAGAAGACAACTAAGAATATAGAATAGATTCTAGGTACACGAATCTCTATAGGAAAATGCAATCGGTATTGTTCCTGAGAAAGACCCTCAATATACAATCCCCACTATGTTCATTCCAGCTTTGGAGGGGTTATCTCCTCTTCCTTCCCTCATGTGACCTCGTGTTTATCCCCTGTGATAGAGGGGGGTCCTGACTAACTCTTATGACACTGGACTTAAAGAACTCCCTAACTCAGACTCCAATGTGTGTTTTAAAGTGGCCTTGAAGAGTTTCCTCTTCACACCTAATTCAAGGCCCTAAAACCCTAAACTAGTCTGTGAACCCTACAAACAAAAAAGTCAAATGTATTTTAGATCAGGTGTTATTTTTAAGGCGTGATTTACTCAAAAGGAATGGTAGTGAAACTGATGGTGTTATGAAGAGATGAATAAGGAAGAAAACTTAAAATCACTTGAAAGAAAAAGATACTTCAAAATTAAAGCAATGCTTGTAAACAACTCTTTGTAAATTCAACTTCTCTAGCTGATATTTCAAGATCTTATAAATGAAGAAATCCTAAAACTTTCTTTCGTTTGACTAAAAACTACTTATGTTTCAGGAAATCGAAAAGAAATTTGAAATAAAGACTCTTTTTTTTATTTTGAAAATAACAACCTTGACTACTTTACCAAACTGAATGCAATAAAATAAACTTGTCTTTATTTTTTCGAACTACTTTAATGAGAAAAAACTGAAGTAAAACCTTTTTTGTTTTTCCAAAGAAAGAAACAGGGACAAAGAGAAAACTGAAAACAAGACTGATAAAGACCCTAAGCCCACTATGGATCGCAAGGATTCAATCAAGAAACCAAAAGGCGGATCTAAGACTTGATAACTCACTCTAAACCTTTTAGGGAAAACACAAGAAGACTAAGGAAACAAGTAAACTAGAACCTATACCCAAGATATGGCCATAGACAAAGACTCTAATTGATTAAAAAAATCCCTGAGAAGTCAGAACTTCTATCAGGAAAGAGGAAAAATCTCTCTTTATTAAAAATATTTTCATGAAACAGAGACATGGTTTGTTGCATCATCATCTTGAGTATGTACACGGGCTGACCCAAAACAGGGTGCATACACCTCTGAGTATTTTCAAAAGTAAAAAGATAAGGAAGACTTACATGGAAAGGAAAGATGGTATGCACCTTGTAGGTGACCAGAACCCCTTGAAAGACTCAACAAACTTGATTGAAACTTGAAAGGAAAAAAAAAAATCAATCAACCCAAAACCCCCTAAAAAACCATAGAGAGGTCCCCAATATGGTCTTCAGTTCTGCTAGCAAGAAAATCCCCCCTTTAACTACACCAGGGTTTAAGATGTAGATAGAGTGAATGACCATCTAAAAGTTAATATATTTTATATTCTACCCCAAAAATACCTAAACAAACAAAAAGAAAGCAATAAGAGAAGAGATCAGGTAACTATACCTTTGATCCCACGTCTGGTGATGATCTCCTCAAGATTGGTAGTTCCAATGATTGCACGTCTCCTCCCAAGGCTGACCTGCATCCAAAGATAGGAAAAAAAGGACTACAAGCATGCTATTCTATTCATGATTTAGGGTTAGATATCAAATTATAAGTATAAATCAATGAAAATACTCAAAACATCATCATTTGGGACAAGAAAATGTGATTCTTTTATTCATCATACAAAGACTGAGACTTACAATCTGTGTCGTCCATGATTCCACGAACCTGGTCCGGGCTCCTCTTTACCATGATCCAAGTGCACCTTGAGTGGACTTATTCTCTCAACCTTCTGATCACCTCAATGGAAGGGAATGGGATGAATGGAGGAAGAAGGGGCTGATGAGGGAATGTTGAGGCAATATCTCACAAAAGGCAGCAAAATATCGGGCAAGGAGGGGAAGTGAAATTGGGAATAGTTTCACAGTTCTTATGCTTGTCTAAAATGAGATCCCAAAACCTCATTTTATATGAAAAAATGATGGTTATTTGGTTGGGTTCTGAGCCATAGTAGGTGAATTGGTTGGAAAACCTCTAATATCTCGTGAATTTCAACGAATTCCTTGCAACTTTTTAATTTTTGCAACTTTTGCAAGCATATGAGGGTTGTAATGGTGCAACAAGTGTATGTATGTGATTTGTAGTGGTGCAACAAGCATATGTACGTGGGATGTAATGGTGTAGGGAACACACATATTCTAAAAAAATGTTTTTTAATAAGAGCTTCTTAGCAGTGCTTTGGTAAAATATGCAAGTAAGAGGGTCAAGGCCATGTATGCATGGATAGGGAATTTTAGGGATATAACGCTTCCTGATTCATAGGTCTTTGTTTTCTGCCATGTTTATACCCCATGAATACTTTACACCCCAGAAGAATGTACAGTCCTCCATGCGGGGGAGTGCAGAGGGGGGTTACCTCCTCTGCGGGTCGAGGAGCAAGCGATCCCCCGAAAGAATAATTGCCTTGTAAATGTATATTGTAATTTCATAGTAAATTGGGACCGTTCATTATAAGGTCGCATATCTGATGACAAAAGTATGTTAGCATTTTTTTACCTATAAGGAAACCCTCTTTTATGAGGGAAATGTATTGCGGCTATGTATCATTGTAAATATTGTATTATGAGAGAGGAGATAGTGAGAGAAAGAAGAGGAAGTTACAACGAGTATGTTGTAGGTTGTATCCCTTCATTTGTTGGATAATAATAAAGGAGTACATGCAAGTTTATTTGGTGGACATAGCCCACACTGGGTGAACCACGTATATTTGTGTCTCTATTGTATTGTGTATCTTCTGTGTTTTATTTCCGCATTTTATTTTATTTTATTGCTCCACGATCCTGTTTTTTTAACATAAAAATTACATCCCCACTCACTACTCTCCTTAAAAGGAATGCTCTTAGTTGGACTCTAGATGTTGATCAATCCTTCCAAGACTTGAAAGAGGTTATGTGTATGACTCTTGTTTTGGAACTTTCTGACTTCACAAATACTTTTGTTTTGGAATGTGATGCTTCTAGGAAAGGCATTGGGGGCATTCTCATGTAAGATGGAAGACCTTTGGCTTTCACTAGCAAACAACTTTTCGAGTGACACTTGGGAAAATCCACCTATGAAAAGTAAATTTTGGCTATTCTGCATATGGTGGATCTCTGACATCCTTACTTGTTGGGGAAACCATTCCAAATTAAAATTGATCATCACATCCTTAAATAGTTTTTAGAACAAAGAGTTTCATCCCATGAGAAATAGAAGTGGTTGAACAAAATGTTTGGCTATGATTATGGGATCATATAAAAGAAGGGGAAGAAAATGTGGTTGTTGATGCTCTTAGATGGGAATATGAATAATATGGGTCCCTCTTTTCACTTTCCTTCATTTTAGTAGATTAGTTAAAGGAAGTTCACCAAGAATGGTTCCAATATCCCAAAAATTTTCTCTTGATCCAACAATTTCAATAAGATACTCATGCATCTTCAAGATACTCTTGGCACAATGAGGAGATTTGGTATAAAGGTCACATATATTTGAGAAATCAGTCTCACTTTAAATCCATTATGCTCTCTGAACTTCATGCTTTACCAATAACAAGGCATTCATGTTTTCACAAAACATATGAACGGATCAAACATTCTTTTTTGGGGGAAGGCATGAAACATGACATCTACACTTTTGTGGCTAAATGTGATACTTTCCAACACAATAAGGGGGAAACAATCAAAACTCTAGGTACACTCCAACCTTTCCCTATTCTACCTACTATATGGAACAATATTTCTATGGACTTCATTTTTCGATTACCCAAATATGGAAATAAATCAATCATCATGGTTGTAGTCGATCACCTTTCCAAATATTCTCATTTTTGTGCCCTTCAACACCCATTCAAAACATCCACTGTGGCTCAAATTTTCATGGACAATATATTCAAACTCCATGGAATGCTCCACTCCATTGTCTCCAACCATGATGCAAATTTCACCAACAACTTTTGGAAATAATTGTTCAAGCTCCAAGGAACACAATTGCATCTCAACATGGTCTATCATCCATAAACCGAGGGTCAAACCAAAGTTGTCAACAAGTGTTTGGAAAAATATTTTAGGTGTTTCATGTCCAATCGATAATCTCAATGGGTTCAATGGTTACCACTCATTGAATGGTGGTACAACACATATTACCATGGTTCTACTTGCATGACTCCCTTTGAGGAAGTCTATGGTAAAAATCCACCCTTTGTATTATCCTACTTTCCAGGTGTCTCCAAGGTATAAGACATTGAAAAAACCCTTATATTTTGAGCTTCCATTCTACATACCCTCAAAGAGAATTTGTTCATGGCTCAAAATCACATGAAGAAACAAGATAAGCATGGTTTTTCAGAATGCCAATTTTCTAAAGGGGACAACATGTTTCTTCATATGCAACCTTATAAGCAAACATCCCTCAAATAAGTTCACTACCAAAAACTTGTTCCAAAATGTTATGGCCCTTATAAAATCATCAAGCATGCGGGGCCCATGGACTACAAGTTATCTCTCCCTAGTCACTTTAAGCTCCATCCAATTTTTCAAGTTTCCTTCTTAAAGAAAGTGATTGGAACCAAGTGCCATATTCAAAATAGTATCCCTAAATTGGAGGAAGAAGGATCCAATTGGTTGTATCCCCAAGTAGTCTTGGACCAATGCGAGCATCATCGCCATCAACACATAATCAAATAATTTTTAGTATAGTGGAAGGATATGTTGATGTTTGGACAACATCGGGAAGACATTCTTCTAGATATAAACACACACACACACACACACACACATATATAATATCATATATTATAGGACATGATATTTTTAATACAAAGTATACATATATATAATAAATAAATAGTTATTTATTATCCAAGGGACACATCCTTTAATGGATGGTCACCATATATTCTCTATATATGAAACACTCATCATTGTAATAATATATTCATATACAATATAATATCATATGAAAAATTGACATGGTATCAGAGAAGGACCGGTCCTAACTCCCTCATGGGAGGGCCCAAGTAAATGGAAGGATATAAGAATTAGGTGAGAGTAGATTGGTTGAATGTGGATTGCTTCTAAGTATACATTTGTGTGAGTTATTTATTGTCCACCAGCTTCATTGTTTTCTCAAGCCTAGAAACGTTCAATTGAATAAACCAATGAGATGGAAAGAGTAAAGTCATTTGAGGAGGTTTAGAACCTGTGTAATAAAGATGTCGACAAAAGGGTTTCAGTGCATGTGGATATGTTGCAGGAGGGGTCAATTTCTATCCTCTTACAGATATAATTACTATTCTACGCTTGGATTTGTTAATAGAAATATCGATTGGTGTTGGATCCGTCAGAATAGTAGATATAATTACTATTCTATGTTTGGATTTGTTAATAGAAATATTGGTTGGCATTGGTGTTGGATCATATATTCCTTCATACATTGACTTGGATACACATATAGAGCAATTGTTGGAATGCAAGTATTTGTCTAAAGCTGTGGTGAAGGCATTCAAACTAGAAACTAAAAGGATGAGTGTTTTTTGTCCACTTCTAGGAGATTCCAGCTGAAGTAGCCCCCTTTTTCTTTGGTGGATGTCTATAACATTCTAATGGAATTAGAGGATGATAAAATAGCAGTAGAAGCACTTTGGGCGCCTTGAGGCATTGAGTAATCATCCCTTAATTATTGTTCTATGTGAAGTGACTTACGAACTCCAGGGCATTTGGATAACATAGAGTTTTATGGTTCCTTATAGGAATAATGGAGTTCCTCTGAAAATTGTGTTGTATGCCTCACGAGTTTACCAGAATTCTTGAGTATCTCACATGATGATTCCCTAGGAGAATAAATTTAGAGGACCACCTTGTGTGTATATAATTTGTAACTTTGTGTTGTTTTGAAATAACTTTTACCACTACAAATCTCACCAACAACATCGGTCTTCACATGCAACATTTTTTGACGATGATTGTTGAGATCATCAATAGATAACTCTGCTAGATCTGGTTCCATTGACATGATTTGTTTTTACTCAACAATTGTTTGATAATTTCATCTATGATAGTTGAATAAAATTAGCTATGGAAATGAGGGGAGCCCATGTATGGCGTACTGGTGTGATGTAATGAAAACAAGAATTGTTGTATTTGAATAAAAATTGTGGCCTTGTAGGTTGGGATTAGTTAAGCACCAGACCAGTGGGAGTTTATACTGATTTTCAACAGATTCTTTAATAGTTTAATGGGTGTTGTTGGTGTTCTATATCAACAAAAATATTTTGGTGAGGAGTGATCGAGATGGACATGAGAAGTAGTGACAAACCCTCTGTAGTCAAGATCACATGAATCTTGTGTCAATGTGTTGATGTGGTGGTTACCATGATGTTGTGTGCTTTGGAAAGTGGAAATATTGTCAAGAGAGGTCAATGAGGAGGCAAGATTATGGTATATAGTGATAGCCAAAAATGGAGTATATAGTTCTCATAGAATTGATGGAAAGTCAGTGGTGACTTCCAAGTTGATCTACAATATCAAGTATGCAGTAGACGACAACATCAAAAGGTATAAAAAAAGGTTCGTGGAAAGAGGGTTCTCTTAGAAAGAGTGAGTTGGTCTTTGAGTTCAAGATGAAGGATATTGGCTTAATGCATTACTATTTGGGATTAGAATTGTGGCAGAAGCCAAGTGAGATCTTCCTTGGTCAAGGGAAATATGTTATCACGATCCTTCAGAGATTTGGGATGATGGACTACAAGTCCATGGCCATTCCCATGGTGACAAGCCTAAAGAAGTTGAGAGACTCTGATTCTAAATAGTAGAACCCTCCATGTATTGAGAGTTGATTAGCTCACTGATGTATTTGGTTAATACCAGTCCAGACATCTTCTTTTCTGTGAACATGTTGAGTCAATTCTAGGTGGAACCAAGACATGAACATTGGATTGATGCAAAGCACATATTGAGATATTTGCATGGCACACTAAAATATGGTTTGAGATATGTCTCAAAAAGTGATGTACAACTGCAAGGATATACATATTCTGATTGGTCAGGGAGTGAAAATGACATAAATAGTACTTCAGGAGTATGATTTAGTTTGGTCTTAGCCGTGATATCTTGGATTAGAAGGAAACATAAGTCTATGGAACTCAACACTGCAGAGACAAAGTACATTGCAACATGCGATGCTTGTACAAAAGCAGTATGGCTCCGCAAATTGATTTCTGGGCTATTTTATTAGGTGTTGGATCCAACCATGATATTCTGTGACAATCAAAGTTGTGTGAAGCTTTAAAAGAACCTGTTGTTCCATGAAAACTAGAAGCACATTGAGATAAAGTATTATTACATCCATGATCAAGTCTAGAAGGGAGAAGTAAAACTCTAGTATATCTCCATCGATGAGAAGATAATGAATATTCTAAGGAAGCCCTTGTTCAAAGGGAAGTTTGTATAATTTAGGGACAAGTTGGGACTTGTGGAGATTTATCCCTTGGTTGAGAGGGAGTGTTGATCTATATCATGTTAGTAAAACTTAAATATGATGCTTTTTCATCATGCTAGTACAAATTAGATATGATACAGATGACCGGAGTCACATCATGCTATTACAACTTAGATATGATGCATTAGAATCATGATAGTACAACTTAGAGATGATGAAGTTTCATGATTCGCATCATGCTAATACAACTTATATATGATGCAATAGCATCGTGATAATACAACTTAAAGATGATGTAGAGGCACTAATCTACATCATACTAGTACAACTTAGATATGATCCAGAAACATCATGCTAGTACAACTTAGATATGATGTAGATGATACTCCACATCATGCTAATACAACTTAGATATGATGCGATATGATGCATTCACATCATGCTAGTACGACTTAGAGATTATGTAGTGGATGATATGACTTGATGTGCACCATGCCAGATGAATTATGGCTCATATATGATGCAGTTGATGAGATGTCATGATATATTTTATGTAACTTTCCATTAGATAAAATTGGTCAACTTGAAAACATTTAGTTGGTTGTTCTGAATACCTCCCTAGTTAAGAGGCAGTGTTGAAATTGTAACTATGGCCGATATTCATAATGTATATATTCGAAAAACAATATTATAGAAAATAATATGTGTACTTATAAAATTTTGCCCTACTTATGGCACAGATGGCGACCTAATCAGGAAGAATGGTCCTTGTAGTCATGTGACACTCTATTGAGTGTGTGACAACTGTGGAACACATGCATAGTCATGAGACTATGTGTCTCTAGACAATAGTTGTGTTCTACTAGCTGATTGTCATGGAGATTACCAGATCACTTAGAGTAACTCTGTGTTGCTTGATTACAGAGACTATGATGGATGATTCAAGATATCGATGACATGGTAGTAGTTGTGTGCTACTAGTTGATTGTAGAGTATTTAGTGGACTACTATATGAAGACATCATGGAAAGATACCTTCCTAGTTAAGAGAGAGCATTGATTTTTGAGGCAACAAGCATGAGACATTCTCCCTAGAGGGTCCTATGTGGACTAGTAGGGGGGAATGTGGAATTCATCATGACATGCCTTAGATGGTTAGATGAAGTCACCAAGACACTGGTTTCATGAGGAAGCCTCGATATGTCTTGGAGGAGATTAGTTCCATGAGGGAACCTTGATGTGTCCTATAGAAGACATTGGTTCCATGAGAGAACCTCAATATGTCTTAGACATGTGTTCCACAAGGGAACCACAATATTTCTAGTATGGACATAGTTCATGAGTGACCGAAGACATTGGTTTCATGAGGGAAGCTTGATATGTCAAGTATGGTCGAAGATGACTTAGATTAATCAGCCCAAAAAGATTGGATACCGCTTATAGGATGAGCTAGCTCAAGTCTTGTAGATACTAACTACATGATGTGTATAACATAGGTGAATGTCCCTAGAAAGCATCGAATGAACCTTCTCCTAGATTGGGATGCATACCAATGGAGATATGATACATTTCTCATAAGGGTGTACTTGTGATAAATGGGCCCAGGCGTAGTCCTTCCTTGATCATGACAAGGGATACTATGGACTCGAGGTGATTGAGGTGCTTTCCATGTGGCAGTTAGTATCGAGATGACATTCACTCCTAGGGGTGTACCTATGGTGAATGAAACTAGTGTGGTATTTGTCCTAGTCATGATGATTTGACAAAGAATGATAAAGACTCAAGATGCTTGATGCTATCACATGCAAACCCAGAGTGAGCCTGATCTCAAAGAGAGTCAATTGGATCAGAGGGAGAGCTACAAAGGGATTTTCCCCTCAGTTCAGGTGGGAGAGAGACATCTCCGAATACTGACAGACAAGTGTCATGAGTTTAGAGTGAAGTTTGTATACTTCAGAGACAAGCTTTGGCATGATAAATAATGTCTCCCTTGTTGTGAGGGAGTGTTGATGTTTGGACAACATCAGGAATACATTCTTCCATATATATATATATATATATATATATATATATATATATATANNTATATGACATGATATTTATAATACAAAGTATAAATATATATAATAAATAAATAGTTATGTATTATCCAAGGGACACATCCTTTCATGGATGGTCACCATTTGTTCTCTATATATAGAACACTCATCATTGTAAAAATATATTCATATACAATATCATCTCATATGAAAAATCAACAGTATACACAACTTGAGGATGTCACATGGGAGTCGACTTCCATTATACAACAATTCCCCCATCTCAACCCTTGAGGAAAAGGATTTGTTTTCAAGGGGGAGGGAATGTTAGGGTCCTAACCTCGCTAACCCATAAAGTAGATAAAATAATGTGTTTTTCTATGTAATAAAGGCCAACATTACTAAATAAGGCCTATGGAATAATGTGAACATGTCTAATGTAAAAGTACTTACTAGAAGGTTCTGCCTCTAGAATGTTCTCTAGAATATAGAAATAATATAAATAGGGGTAGAAAGCATGGAAAATGTTTGTCTTGTGAATTAACTAATCTGGGATCTAAGGAAACATGATACAAAATTATAATATTTCAAAGTAGTTCAATATATATATTGCGACAAACTTTTCTAGTGGAATATCCACGACAACTTATAGATCATATTGGTATCAAAGAATTTTTCTTTGGGATATTTGTGGAAAGTTGTAGGATATAGGAATTGGAATTGGCTTTAGAAAAAAATCGCAATACCCTAGCCATGGAAGATGATTCTATTCACAACAACCCTCAATATCCAATAGATACTAGAAGAGTAAGTCATCGACATCTCTCGCAATATGTCCCTCGTCATAACGGCTCTAGCAAGAAATCTCAGACCATTCAGGGAGGTTGGAGGATCTAACTTAGATATCATATTAGAGGGGAAATTGGAAGATAATGAAGAGTTAGAAAAATGAGTCAAGGAAAGAGCCTGAGAAAGAGAAACCAATTTCCAGTGCCATTAACCCTTCACAATACTTATTCAAAATGGAAGTGAAAGTGGATATCAAGACATACCAAGGTGATATTGATGCATTAAAGTTGAATCATTGGTTATAGCAATTAGAGATCTATTTTAGTGTTCACAATATAGATGAGGAGAATAATATTTCATTTTCCTGATTTAAATTAGAGGGTTATGCATTAACATGGTGGGAAAGCCACATAGAGACACTTAAGATGGATGATGATCCACTAGTAACTAAGTGGGAGGATTTCACAACCCTCATTAAATCCTATTTCTATCCTATTGGGTATATAGAGGACCAATGGATTTGTTGGAATTACTTCAAGAAAAGGTAGGGGTAGAGTGTACAAGAGTACAACATTAAATTCAGAAATATTTCTATCATGATGGATATCTCACCCAAGAACCCAGATGCACTCCTCAAATATATGGGGGGTATACACAATCATTTGAGGAATCAAGTGATGCTTTTCAAGCCCAATATATTTGATGAGGCTTGTGTGAAAGAAAAATATTTGGAAAATATAGGCCAAAAGGAAGGATAGCCAAGTGGTTCTGAACAAAAAGAGAACCATGATGCTTCAAAGGTGGGAAAGAAGAAGTGGAAAGGGAAATACAAGAATGTGACAACCACTGCACATCAGTGCAAGGATCCAATTAACCACTATAACCATTGCAATATCGATGGTCACACCAAGGAAAAGTGTTGGAAACTACATCTAGAGATGAACCATAAGAAGGATGCCAAGAAGAAGAACCTTCTAGTCATGGATTCAAGAAATTAGGAAGGTAGTAGCTCAGATTTGGATGAGAATATTACCTGCAATTCAATGCAGAAGGAGGTGAATTTGAGTAGACTTCATCATAAGGAAGAGAAGGATATGAAAAAATTATTCCATATCAAGATATAGGTCAAGAATACCAAGGTAGATGCTCTATTCGATTATGGTTTGGAGGCCAATCTCATCGTAGTAAATCTGGTTAACAAGCTTGGGTTGGAGGTTCATGATCATCCTAGCCCATATCCGTTGGGGTTGGTAAACAAGGATGCAGAGGTCAATCTCATGAAATAGTGTAGGATCAAATTTGTTGCAAGTGCATATTTTATTGATGAAGTGGAGTTAGATGTAGTACCCCTTTATTTATGTGGTGTAGTGTTTGGAAGCCCCTACATGTATATGATGGATGTGGTATTCATGCAAAGAGAAAAATAGTACCGCTTGATCAAGGATGGGAAGTATTTCATCATCAATGCTCATAAAGATAAATATAAGATCTCATTGGTGAGTTCCAACCAAGCCAAAAGGTCGATTAGTTCAAGTAAGAAGTATGTTTTTATTTTATTACGAGATAATTAGACAAGTGATCGATTAGTAAGAGTAAAGGCATCCCTAGAGGGATGTACTAAAAATAAAAAAAACAACAGTTGGAGGCATTCTTGCAGGCATATATAGGAGTGTTCTAGGACGCAAAAGTCCTAACATCTAAGATATAAGTGGGGCATGATATATAGTTGTTTCTAGACTCCCCATTACCAAATATTGTTTGTATAGAGGGTCTGTTATGGAAGAAGATGAGGTGACAAAACAATTGTAATAAGCAGTTGCTGGAGAAAGGAGTAATTTGACCAAGCACCTCACCTTGTGGGTCACCTATCATTATAGTACCCAAGAAGGATATGAATTGTCAAATGTGTATCAACTACATAGATTTTAACAATATTACACTAAAGAATTGGTACACTCTCCATAGGATCAATGATTTTTAAAACTAGTTGGAGCATGCTAAGTACTTCAACAAGTTGGATCTCAAATTGAGATACCACTAAGTAGTAATCAAAGAAGAATACACCTGGAATGTCACTTTAAAGACAAGGAAATTTTTGTATGAATGGTTGGTAATTCCATTTGGTTTTATGTAATGCAACAACTGCATTTATCAGTTTGATGAATGATGTATAGTGCTCATATTTAGATTCATTTGTTATAATGTATTTTTATTATATATTAGTTTATATCTTTACTTGGTAGGAGAACATCACACATATTATGTAGGTGTTAAATATTTTGAAAAGGCAGAAATTGCTAACTAACCTAAAAAAATGTGAGTTTTCTCAAGAGTCTTTAGTGTATTTGGGGTATGTGATCTATGGAGGAAAGCTCAAGATAGATCCCACAAATATGGAGGCCATCATAAAATGGAAAATTCCTACTAATTCCACCGAGGTTAAGAGATTTGGTGTGAAACACAATACCTATAGAAGTTCATAACATCCTTTTAATCCATAGATGCACCACACCACACCATAACAACAAGAGGTAAGAGTTTCAAGTGAGGAAATAATAAACATAAATATTTTGATGAACTAAAATGAAAGATTAGTCAAAAACAAACTCTCACATTGCCTAACTTGCATAATCCATTTGAAGTGGAGACATATGCAATTGGGTGTGCTATTGGAGAATGTTTGATGCTAGGAGGTAAGCTAGTATGCTATCATTATTAAATGTTTCATGGGGGAGTCTTAAACTACCCTACCTATGACAAGGAAATATATTCCCTAGTTCAATTTGTTAAGAATTGGAGGCAATATCTGAAGGGGAAATAAACTATTATCCACTCAGATCACCATCCATTATAGTATTTAAATGCCTAGAGAAAGCTTCAACAAACCATACATTACAAGTGGATGGTGTTTTTGTATCAATTTCATCTAGTCATGAAGTATAATAAGGGAAACAATAATAAGTTGGAAGACATGCTTTCAAGGTCACCCACATCAAATATTATATCTTTGGGAACTCTTACACACATGGAACATTTTACACATGATGCACACAAAGAGGAATACATAGAAGATGAGGAATTCAAGGACATGTTTTAACAAATACATGGCCAAATTCATGTAGAATAAGGTGACAATAAGGATGGATATCATATCTAGAGTGCACTACAAGCTAGACAAGCTCTGCATTCCTAAAGGTGAAATATTGTATCTTATCATAGAGGCTAGGCTCACCTCCAAAGTTATAGGACATTTTGGTGTTGGGAAGAGAGATGATAACTTAAAAATGTATGTGTATTGGCCTAGAATGAAATATGTATCTCAGTATATTAGAGGATGCATGCTTTGTTGTACCATCAATCCTAGTAATATGAAGCAAGGTCAATACCATTCTTTACCTGTACCCACTCAACCTTCGGAAAGAATTTCCATGGATTTTATGGGTGGTTTTCCAACAACCAAGAAGAGACTTGGATATATATTTGTGGTAGTAGATTTGTTCAACAAGATGTGCATTCTTATGCCTTGTAAAAATACTACCAGAGGACAAGAAACAATAAACATTTTATTTGAACAGGTCTGTGTGCACTTTGAGATACCAAGGAGCAACATCTCAGACATGGATACCATATTTCTCAGTGCCTTTTGGAATACACTTTGGGAGAAGATGAAAACTAAATTGAAGAGATCTATAACATTATATCCATAGACAGATCAATAGAAAAAATAAGTCAACAAGACTTCGGTGCAACTTTTGAGGCATTACAATGAAAATCATTTGAAGAACTGGGATGAAAATATGATCTATATTCATCACTATAATAAAAGAGAAGTCCACACTTCTACTGGTAAGTCCCCTTTTGAAACTTTCTTTGGGTATTTTCCACCTTCAACCTTAGATGTTTTTGATGGAAAAGGAGGAGTGAGGGAAGATGTCATAGGAGAGGTATTGAGGACATATACATTTGTTGAAAATATTAAACATATCCATTTTCAAGTCTAAGAGATGTTGTAGAAGTTATAGGAAAAATATAAGGTGAGACATGATCAACAAAGAATTGAGAAGTCATTTAAAGTGGGAGGTAGAGTTTGGTTATAGAGGAATAAGGAACGACTACAAGGTACTGGTAATAATATCAAGGCTCTGTGGTATGACCCTTTTTAGGTATTGGAGAAGATGAGAGATAATGCCTATAAAATTGTTCTAGATCCATACATGTGGATTTATTCATTAGTGAATGTGGAGAATCTAAAACTCTATGATCCTTACATGTTGGATCAAGAGGAGAATAAAGTCCTACCTACCATAGAGTAATTAGCACCAAATTATTAGGGAGAGTTGGAAGAAGACATAATTTTGCAGAAGAAGTCCAGACTACAAGATAGAGGAAACATGACCTTTGGAATATTGGGTTGAAAGGACAACTTCCAGGAAAAGTGAAATGGCACTCCAAAGATAAAGTAGAGGAAACATTTCCTTCATTCAGTAAATATTTCGAGGACCAAAATCCTACCTAAATGGGGAGGTATGATTTGGATTATATAATTATATAATTTTTCATCTATCTCGGTACTTTTTGGGTGGAAAAAATTGGAGGAATCAACTTGCATAACCATTTTATTGGTTGGTCCCAAATTGGAAAATTGGGGTCCAAAAAATCGTCTAAAGTATTCTAAAGCCATTATGAGGCACAAAACAAATTTTTTGGGTCTAAACCTTCTTTACAGGAATATTTCATATTCTACACACCGAGACCTTTCCAATGGTGCAATGATCACCTCAATCAGAGTTCGTATGCGAAATTTATGCCGCTCATGAGTTGACTTACCATGTTTACCATCATGGTATGAGTGGATTCCATGTCAGCATCGATTTCTCAAATGTGTGGGGATAGACACATGTGGAATTTCAAGAATATTCTAGAAGGTCCATACTTATCACTAATTGAGGGTTGAGTAAGTCAAAACCCTAACCCTAGACGACTATCGAGCTATGTTAAATACTAGGCCCCTAAGAGGAGAAAGGGTTCCATTCTTTTGTATTGCACTTATTCCATAGTTGAGCAGAGAATCCGAGGATCAATATTTTGAAAGCATATGAAAGGAGGTAGGATATTCTGTAGCATCCATTCATGCCACATTGTTAAAGGAAACTCCATAATGAATGCCTCTTTCTTTGTAGTTTCTTTCCATAACTGAAAAAGGGAGAGTAGAGCATAGACCTCACCTTCTAGCTAGGTTTTTCTCCTATATTAGGTTTCCTAGGATACATCTTGTGTTCAATTGTGTGTATATTTTTCTCATTTCGTTCATTTTTATAACTCATTAATTTCATAATTCAAGAAAATCTAGTAATTAATTAATCTAGGACCTAAAGAAAAATACTTATTGGCATCCCAACTACCATCTTGTTTTATGTTCCTATTCGAAACATTCTATTATATTGTGGTCATCCTGGGGAAGTGCAATCGTCAGACTGTTGGTTTTCTTAGTTTAAAGTTTTCATTATATATCACTTGTTGTTTCTTTTGATTTCTCGCGTGTATTTTTATGTGAATTGATGTTTGATACTGTCCTTTAAATTCATGACTGTAAAGCATTAATTTAACCTTCTTTCTTATAAAACAACTAAGAACAAACTTTGTTGGTGGTTGTCCCATGCATAATTTAAAGGTTATTGTTTCTTCTAGTTATAGACATGAGAAATGATCTAGGAATTATTATTGAATAAGATCGATTATCTCCTAATGACTACATTTGTGCATAAGTGTAAATGAAATGGCTATCTCAACCCATAACTAAGCCTATGATAAAATTATTGCAATCAAAGATTTTAAAAAATCTATGGTGAACTCTAAGCGCTCGGGAAAACTCCTTACCACTATTTCCAAACCCTATGCTACACCATATTTGTTTATGATGGTTTTTTCTTATCAACAAACTTTTTGGATTTTTCGTAAATCATAATCGCATCAGGAGAGAGGTCTCAGTTTTCAAACTAGGGTTTCATAGAGAGAAACGATAGTTACATGGGTTTTTCTATGTTGAGCACTCTTGTCCTTTTCTTAGTTGGAGAAAAACAACATTCCAAGTGTGGAATGATAACATGGTACCTTCAACTGTTAAAAACCCATCTCCAAAACAGGGCCGTTTACCTTCCATGTAAGTCGTTTCTTAAGACACAAATCGATTTCAGAGATATGCCCTATTTTCTAGAGAGAAATTTATGAGAAAATCTATTTCGGTTGAGGAAATAATTCAACATACCAAAGGACAGTCATCCCCATATGATTTTGTCTCTAATTTACCCCCTTTTCTTCGAGATTGTGAGGGTTTCTCTGGTATACAGATTGATTTAAAATCCAAAGAAATATCTGTAGAAAAGGAACAACAACATTCAATGCTAGGTTTGGAATTTGCCCATTGTCATGATTTCTTGGCTTGGGTTCAGAGATACTACTATGATGCACTTTATTTACAAATTTGTTTGAATCAATTCATAAGACAAAATACATAGTTGGAAGAGGAAAATAGAAAATTAAAGTTGGAAGCTCAAAAATGCATAGCTCGGACAGTTAAAAGGCCAAAGAAATCTGGATATGTAATTATAAAACATTCAACCAATGTCAATTTCATTACAGGATGTAAAATGAACAATCCTTCATTTTCGAATGATTGATTTTGGGTAACTAAATTTTGTTTTTTGTTATAAGTGAATATGTTTTTTTTAGTATAATTTGTTTTTGATGGACTAGCTACAAAATCGAGTCTCAAATTAATTAATTAGATTTATAATATTATTTTATTTTATTTTTCAGGTCTCTGCAACGTCCGATGGATGATATGCACGTTGATTAAGCTATTGAGCATATGGGATGTTGTTTTCCTTTGATTAATGATAGGTTCTTTTTCAAATAGTTGTCAATCATGTGTGATTATTTGTAACAAAATTTTATCAAGTTGTTATAATTTTGTTATTGTAAACTCAGTTTAGATTAGAGGTTAGAATCTCCTTATTTTTTTTGAAAGATTGATCTATATCCCGTGGATATGAGAATCAATCATGGACTCCCTTTAAATATTCATTTTGCTCGATGGCTTGCATCCTAATAGTAAAGTGTTTAGTATGATTATTCTATTAGTCATATTTATTTTCATATTTTTCTAAGCTCAAAACATATGTTGATTGAATTAACTTTCGTCTCTTTATCAATATATGTTTCAATGTCTTTCTTTTCTGTTCATATTATAGTCTATTATTCCAATTTATTATGATCTGTATGACATATCAACTATAAAACAAATATCTCAATATTTTTGAGTTGATTTAAATGTATTGAATTTTGTTATAATCAATTACATTGATTGGAATTGTTTCAGTCTTTGTATATTGAGTCATAAGATGTCATAATGGATCATACTGCAAATTGTCTTTATGTTTCTTAAAATGACAAGTGGATCATTTAGTTACTTGATTTTCTTTGGGTAATATCACAAGTCTTGTTGCTTGGTAATTTGCTTGCCACAGATTTCTCTTTGACAAACATGTTGTTGGAGCATATCTCACACAGGAAGACATAATTACAGTTCAATCTTGGTTGTTGATCAGTAACAGGTTAGTTTGTCTGTATTATCTTAGTTCATTTATTTTATCGGATGAATGAGAATTAACATTTAAACTTAAATTGTTTTTCCCATTAAAGTTATATCATTAAAATTTTCATTCATTCCCTTTTTATGTGATTTTTCTTTAATTAGATTAGTAATTAGTTTGAGAATAGTTTTGTATATGTTTATCCCGTACTTAAATTCTGTTTAGCAATTAGTTTCACAAGGCTTTACACAAACCTTATATATATATATTGTAGATTTTTGTACATAAATGTTTGCAACATATGCATGTCTAATGTAAATATAGAACATAAATGTACATAGTAGATAATTAAGCTAGTTATTTTATTTTTTATAGTTTAGATCAGATCTCGATATCGGCCAATGGAGTCATAAAACCCATCAGGGTGAGTCATCCCAAATGACTTAGGTTAAATAGACAACTTTGGACGGGGCTTACCCTCACAATTGACAATGTGTTCACATATGCCCGTCAACAATACTGCAAAAATTTAAGATTTAAAAATAGTTTAAGATCAGTGGTGGTGAATTGTTCTAGTGGAATATCCACAATAGTTTGCAGATCAGAAGTTTATGTCCCACCCAACCACAACCAATCATTTTTTAATCCATTCACTACTCAATATATTAACCAAATATTCAATGCTTTCCTTATAGGGCCCATAATTATTCAAAACAATGATTCCTTTCCTAGGTCTAGAGAAAACAATATAGTCCCTAAAACTTATGAGAAAACCAAAAAATTAATATAAATAAATGATACTTTTTCCCACCTTGTAATGTTCCCCCATATCTCTCTATTGCATCAATCTAACTAAATTCCCAACTCCCAAAATCCTAAATCATTTGATTCATAAGATATATCTCACTCATCATATCCTGGTCTAATATATCTCCAATGAAATATAACCCAATGAAGTAGTCAACATGTCCATCCTCGTTGTGAAGAGAGAAACCAGATGATCCTAGTTCTAGATCTGATCGAATTTCGGTAGGGGAATTTATCGCATGAGGTATTGTTGCACGTCATGATGGTAACTCCCCGTTTGGTCCCATGCATAGAAAGTAGGTTCTAGAATCTATCGAATCTATCGAGGAGTAATAAAATAATTCACAACAATTCATATCATGTCCTACAATGAAGACCCTTCACATAAAATAACCCTTCACATAAAATAATTCCATTGCATGTCCGGCCATTGGAATGTGTTATCACCAACTCACCAAGAATTTCCATGGTTTCTTCCTCTAATGGATATGCTCCCGTATGAATTTTTCTTAAAAGGGTATGAATATACTCAATGGACTGATCACTAGATTTGACTAGATTCGATGCCCTTCGAGAGGATCCTTTGAAAAATTCACTACTTCCTCCATTTTCTATGAAGATCGCCAAACCCTCTTAACCATGACTTTAGAACCCCTCCTTAATTTTTTTTTCCTCTTAACCAAAACTAGTTTTAATATTTTCACGTCAGATCCTTAATTCCATAATACAAAATCCCAATAATGATTTTCTTTACTCATATTTTACCAACCTCATCTGTAGTCAGAAATATAAACCATGACCGAATCTTTCATGGTTTCTTCTGTCAATTCCCCATCCATACTACAAACAATCATCTCATTATAGGCTTTGAAATCCCCAATATCCACTTATATATCATGTGAAATACATTCACCCTTACCAAGTTATAATGACAAACCTATTATAATAATTTCTCGTCAGAAATTAGAGGCCAAACCTTAGAAGTAATATTAAACCCTTAGCACCTCTAATAATTTAAGCTTGGTTTCAATAACGTTACAATAGAATTACATGGACATGATATTCTCCAAGTTGATAGTCTCATTTACAACAGACTTATTTACCAAGGTAATGTGAAGTCAATCCTTGCAATACAAAGGCAAATTTCCCCCGCTTTGACCCATGCCAAAAAACCTAGACCTTTCCTTTGAACCAAGGAATTCCTCTAGTATGGCGTAAATTCTACCAAACAATATTCATGCATGAGTTCTAAGCACCACTACCAAAATGTAGACCTAGCCATATAATTGTCCATTATCTCTAAGTGAAAATTACCACATCAGTGAGAACCTACCAAACATTGTGTTGCAATATAATCATGATGAAAACTTCTGTAAAGTCTCCTCCTCATGAAATAGTCTCCTCCTCATGAAATGTTCTTCTTGTAGTGTATTTCTAGCCTTCCCTTTGTCATCACTACATCCATGATACATATGCATTTCAAGAACTACTAAATATTCTCTTCCAAAACCAAATCACTACTATCTCCACTACATCTCATCATCACCATCAGGTCCTTTTGTAAATCAAGGGTCTATCTCATGGAACTCCACCTCCCATTCAACAATTTTCATAAATGCATCATTGTGTCAATTGAATACTTCACTAAATGGGCACAGAAAATTCCTACCTTCATCAACACTTCCCACATAGAAATTCACTTCCTTTTTTACTGCGTGTGATGTCATCACCTTCTTTAGTGTCTCATAATAGTTAGTGTTTGACCATGAAAAACATGATGCTGAAAAATTCTGCAAATTTAACTATGTAATAGTTTTGAAACATCCAATATTTCAAGTGGAAGCTCCACCCATCATCAGGTAAATAAATAAAGTTGTAAGAATGATATAAAATAGTGTGCTAGGGTTTAAACTATATAGGATATAAAATTTAATACCCATTGTGAAATATTCTAAAAATGTTATAAATATGGATGGGGAGTTATAAAGTAAAAATTAAATTAACAATTAAATGATGATGATAATATTTACTCTATCTCCATGTTGTAAACAATGATGATATTGATGATGAGAAAAAACTTCTGATGATTTATAGATGTGCCAATCAGTGTTCCAGATGCTGATGATGATTCTAACCTCTCATTCTCTTGATGATGTTGTATTGAGTAATCTCATTAGAATACCCTTCTCATTAAGGGGAAGTGTTGAAATATTGTAACTTTGAAGAATATTCTAATTGTATTTGAGTTATTAATTTATAGATCAAAACCCCTTTTGCATATTGATCAAGTCGGGTCTTGTATAAGATCAAATCCCCTTTGTGGATTGGTCAAACTGCATTTGTATAGTGGTATTTGTAAAGTCGGCCCCTAGTAATTATAAATTGGTTTTAACCACTTCTAGGAGAAGTCAACTCCACAAAGTGAAGAGACACAACCCTAGCGCCATCTCACACTTGTATTTATATGTGAGGTTGGTGTCTTATTTGAACACACACACTCACTCATCTAGTGTGCATATCTTGAAGGAAATTACATTTGCAGAAGGAAGGAGAAGAGATGCACATGCTCAGTCTTGGTCCATGTTTGGTGTTTTGGTCTTAGTCTTGGCATTGTATTGGCAATCTATTATTGAGGAAGTTTTTGTTGGTTTTTCTCCCCCATGAGGGTTTCCGAGGATGAAATGATGTGTACCTTGTGATTGTCTTTCTTTCAGTGATCCTCTTTATTCTTTTGTTTTGGAAATGCATTGAATGCTCATGTAATTTGGAAATAACCTAATAACAACAATAAAAACTTAACACCAATTAATAACCATATTTACTCTAACATGCATAAACATATTATCCATGAATAATCACACTCAAAAATACACAGTCGAACACAATATTTAATGTGGTTCACCCAAACATTGGGCTATTCCCACAATGAATGGATTCTTTATTTATTCTTTCTAAAATCATCCGAGGGATTAAATAGTGGTGGGGATTGGTGGTTGTTAGAAACAATTACATACAACAAAAGAATATGATCTAGATAGAAGTTGAAGGCATAATGGAGATAAAGTTAAAATGAGAAAGGGAAGGGGATGAGAATGAGAGATGGAGGGACTAGGTAAGAGTGGAACACTAAACAAAGGAATAAGAATAAGAAATAGAGGAGAGAATATTATATAAGTTTGAGAAGGAGCTTACCTATAATGGACATAAATTAGAATTCTGAAGCCAGACAGGAAAGGAAAATAGGGAAGAGAGACGAGGAATCCCAGGAGGGGGAGGGACCATTGAAATCCTTAAAGTTATGGATTGACATTTAGGAATTAAATATTACATCTTCAATCCATACTATTTGCAAGAGAACAACCAAGTTAAGGCTAATAAAAAAATCCTCAAAACCATGCTTTGGTGGATGATCAAAATCCATAAATACAACTAAAATTTATAATGTTATTATTATCCTTATGAACCTATGATACATAAATGAGAACTACCACAATATTCATTTGTTTTCATCTCATTTATGGAATCAAGAAAACTATTCCCATTTCCATTTCAAGTCAAGTGGAGGGCCAAACCATTAATTTTTTGGTAAATCTCTCTCTAGTTTCACATTATTTTTTGTTTAACCCCACAAAAGAACTACTTTGTTAGTAAAGTGGTGGCTGACTCAATTTATTGATCCCCATCTTCATTCAGGATACATTTTCTACAACAACAACATTTATGGGATCCAATGGTTATGAAATTGGATGACCCCCAAATAAACAATATATGCCTTTATATGTGAGGTTCACCTTCCATAAATCTGCCAATCAAATATAGGTGAAAAACCTCCTAACAATTTACCCCACATGAAGCCCATGGCTAAACCCACCCTCTACTTTGTGGTGGAAAAAATAGTCCATGCCATCGATTTGTGGATATTCCAACAAGCAATATCACTACAAGCCCGAGCTAACCAATTTCCATTTCTTCCACAAAATCATGTCGCTTCATTGATCTATAGACGATCCAATATGTGTGTATTTTGTAGGTGTTTAAGAGGATTTTTTGGTGGGTTGTACCTTTCAACACCTACCAATTAGGAAATGATACATGTCACTTCCTTCACAACCTCCAAACCACAACCATGCTTTGACTTGGATTTAACATGAGTTATATGATTGTTCCATCGAATTAGGATGCTACCTCTATTTCAACATGTGCATTAGTGGGAGTATTGTATCAAAAGGTAATGGTTGTTCATGAATTTGGTTAACAAGACTAAAGTTCTCCCGTACATAGATTGCATCTCTCATTTATCTTGAAATTATTAATCCCCTCTTCGTACATAGTTTAAAATAAAAAATTGTTTTCCATATTTATCACATGCTTCTTGCAACTCAAGTGACATGATCCAATTTTGTTCATGGAAGTCTAGTTCAAACATATAACTTTTTTTCTCACATTTGATTCTATCCTTTTTAAACTTCTAATGGTTGTTAAATGACTACATGCAACTATGAAGCCTATTGTGTAAAATTACACAAATTTTCCCAACATTGAAATAAGAATATAATACCACACTATGGAATCCCCATCCATGATACAACGAGACATGATAAGTTCATTGAAATATCAACCCTAAAGAGACTATCTCATCATAATAACACAAATGTGCTCTTCCATGGATGCCCAAAATTCATTTAAATGTATGCATGAGGTGCAATAATAAAAATTAACAAGTACGTATAGACAAATTTAATATCAATCAAGTTCCAATGTTTATAATTAAACATAACCACACACAACATGGATAATTCACATAAATTTATAATAGAAAATAACATTCAATTGAAAATTCATTAATAAAGATATAAAACTTATCTTTATCCAAATATGTTCCATGCAAATTGTCACATATGATCATTTTTCCACCCAACCATAAGTGTCCAAGGTAGATTCCACCCCATGCCTGGCTATGAGGCCATGAGAGTGAATGAATTCAAGCTACATATTCTAAATTCACTCGACCCAACCCATTTCTCTCATGGCTTAGCCAATCTATTGTTAGAGACCTAACCTCCCTAACCCCTCACGTAGGTAGAATAATATATTTTCCATGTAATAAAAGCCAATATTAATAAGGCCTAGAAATAAGGAAGAATAATTCATTGTAAGAAGACCTAATAGAAGCTTCCACTTCTAGAAGATCTTCCTATAGATTGTTCTTTCGGTAGATAACTTTAGTATAAATATGAGTCAAGGGCATGAAAAGTTTTTTTCTTGAGAATTTTTGTAATAAACTGTTTCTTTGTTGGAGGTTACCCCCTCGAAGAGGCAAGTGAACATTGTTTCCTATCAATAAAGGTATTATTCGGGTGTTGTGGTTTCATCTATTGTGTTGTTCCATTGTTATTCTTTACAATATTTATGTTTTGGTATATTATAATAGATCTGGTACCTTACATCTACTCACTACAGAGCACTCTAAGCCTATCATCCAATGATCAAATAGACATGACACTCCCTTCTATTACCCTACAAGACATAATGATGTCTTAACCTTATTTTCTTAATATCCCCTGAGGGATATGAATCCCTTTCAATGCTCTTCATTATAGGGAAAAAAAATCAATATTTTGAATTCCTTTTGGGAATAACTTGGAAGAATATAACTTCACTCTCAAACAACCAATTCCCCTCAATATTCCATGGGTGAAGGATTCCTAACTTGATTTCCCTTTATGTTCATCTACAAATTCTCTATCTATTTCCCAAGGTATTCAAATTCACTTTTCACAAGATGAATTTTTGGTCATCCTCAAATTTCTAGTCATTAGTAACATATGGAGAATGTAACATGAGAATTGGAAAGCTTTGAATGCAAGAATTATAAGAATGAACTAACATTTAGTGACTTGAGGGTATGATGTTGGCTTTGTTTTGGGATATTAAGAATGAAGAAGGAATAAATGTCATCTCTTTCCAAGAAAAGGCCGAAGTGGGGGAAATATTTTTCGAAAATATTTTTAAAATCTCCTGAAGGTTGTCCCATTCAGGAAATTCTGGAAGTTGTCATAAATTTTTCTATGGTATTTTCTGATGAAATGAACTAGGCTATGAAAGAAGAAGTGATGGAGGAAGAAATCCAAACAACCCTTGCCTCAATGCAAAATGGAAATATTCTGAGACCGAATGGTTTCACAGTAGAGTTCTTCAATAGTTTTGATGATTTGATAAATGAAGATGTACTCCTAGTGGTAAAGGAATCCCAAAGGAACAATAACATTATAAGATCCTTCAACACTATGTTCCTATGTCTCATTCCCAAAAAATAAGATGGGGAAATGTTCAGGGACTACATGCCCATATCCTATTTAAATGTAATATACAAGATAATAATCAAAGTGATATCGAAACGCCTAAAGCCTTTACTAGGATAAATTATGGGAGAAGAACAATTTAGATTCCTTCATAATAGGAAAATACATGATGCAATAGAGGTGGCTCAAGATTCTTTCACTCATTAAAAAAGAAGAACTTGAAGGCAATAATCTTAAAATTGGATCCATCTAAAGAATATTATAGGGTGAACTAAATGTTTCTTAGGTTGGAGCTTATCCAGATGGGAATGAATTTAAACTCATTAAATTAGATTATGGGTTGTCTGTTTTGGAGTTACTTCACACACACCTATAATTTATTTTTCCTGAGGTTTTTCCTTGTTTATTAGTTATAATTAGTCATTATCTAGTCTCCTATATTTTAGGAGAGAATATTCCACCTGGATAATATTCTCTTTCAGTTGACACTTCAATTTGACTATTTGAGTTGAGTCTAGATGTTGCATTGGTTTTGTCACCATGCAAAATTGGGATCATCACCATGATAATGCACAATTTCCTTGGGATCATCACCATAATGGTGCATTACCCTTGATTCCTTGATCTACTCCTCACTACACCTTGTTCAGTCAATTAACTGAAGACTAGTTGACTAGTTAACTCAGCTAGGTGGCAGTTCACTCCTGTAACTGTGTGAGAGAATAGACTAGGTGGCAGTTCACTCCCGTAATTTTTGGTGTGTGTCCATATCACTCTAGACCACCACTATGGTGCATTGTTTCTCCTCCAATGTGCATTCATTGAGTTATATATAGTATATCATGTGTAAATTATTCATTATTCATTACGGTTAACGAGAATTCTTCTATTCTTTCTCTCCTTTTTTATCAATTTCTCTCTGCAAATGTGTGTAGTATTTTCTAGCTAGATATATTCTTTGTAGGTTCAACACATTTACATGGTATCCGATCCGACAAACTGCTAAGAAAAATCTACACCAAAATGTTTTGCAGGTACAAAAGATTGAAGATAGCATAAAGATGGATTTCCAAAAATAATTCATTCTTACACGTTACAACTACTTTTCATGGAAGGAGAGAATAATGATTCATCTCCTAACCAGAGGATTGTATAGGTTAACCTTGAATACAAATATAGAACCAACATCATCCATATAAAAATCCAAGTACTTAAATCGGATGGATGAAGCACTCAAAACGATTTGCACTCTTATTTCTCCCAATCTCCTTTTTCAAATATATTCCTGTAAGACTCCCAATGAAACTTGGATCACCTTGGAAGGGATCTTTGGAAAACAAGATGAGATGAGGGGACACATGCTAGAGGTGGAACTTCTCACATTAGATACAAAAATATTCGACAATATCCAAGATTTATTTACAAAATTCAAGGATTTATTGTCTCAACTCAAATCTTGCGGGGTTGATAAATCTAAGGAGGAGAAACAAATGGTTCTCACCATTCTCTCCAAAATTTGTCCTGAATTCTTTGTATTTGTATCCACATTCCATTTTGTCAAATTCGCCTCTGGAGCTGTTAGCACTCTGTAAATTTTTTCTGGTTGATAGACAAACGACATAGGTAACTGTTTCAACCAGCTTTAGAGATGAGGTACTAGCCTTCTCAACTCAGAGAGGGATCTCTCGTGTCTCTTGATATTTATTTGGAAATCGGTGGCTATATTTGGTTTTTTTTGGGGGTTTTAATAAAGTTTCCGACAAGGAAGGGGAGGAACACTTAGGGCTATGGAGTCAAAATTTTGAAAATGAATGAAAACAATGACCAACCAGTATAACTCTTTGGAGGATAAAGGCTAAATGAGGTGATGAATCTGAGTTATAAACTAAATTTAAGCAAAGTGTAGGCAGAAAGAGAAAACAAATAACTGCATCAAAGAATTACTTAAATGAATTCTGAATTTGTTAAGAGGAAATACATACAGTTTAAATTGCTCAAGCAAAGAGCATCATAAGATGAATTCTGGGCCTTTAACTCTCCAATTTAAACAGAAGAAGATGTAAATGAAATAAAAGAACACAGGAAATACATTCAATGAAGGAAGACAAAAATCATATCACCACCATTAGAATCTTTTCATAGAGACTTCAAAAGCTTTTGCATATATATTTAATTCAGCTTCAGAAAGTTACAATAGAGTTTGAAACAACCAAAAAGGTGCCCTTGCACTTCTGCCAACATTAATTCATTCAAGTGTCCTAGTATTTATACAATTCGATTACAATGGCTGAAACTGAAACCTTTCACCTTCTAGAAATGATTATAATAATTTCAACTCACAGTCTCAGTATATGAACCGAATTACAATGATTAAACAAAAGATGTTTCAAAAACTAGGGATGGATCTCTCTGACTGCTCGACTTCCTTTGCTTCATCTGTCTTGCTCTGATATCATACCAAAAATGCTAGTTTGGTGACACCTAGAAGTTACTTACTGGTTCCTAGAAAACTGTATTTCGTCTTGCCCAACCGTACGATTTCCTTCCACTGTGAGTCAGAAGGAATCTCGTAATCCATCATCTCTTTAATCAGAATCTCCAGGTCAATGCAGGTAGCGTAAGACATAGTTGGCAACTCGGTCTTCACTGTCTTGAACTGATTCAAAATCTCAAAGTCTATGGCAAAATATTCCATCAAACTGGGTCTCTTCAGGTTCTCCTCCATGCTTTCAAATTTTGAATGATCCATTTTGCACTGAGTGAGGAGAGAATTGTATTCTTCTTGATCGCATAACTTCCCTTTACCATCCCAAAATTATGGGAGACCCTTGATAAATAAATGTTTAAATGTATCCTTAAACTCTTGTATACTATGTTCCATTTGCACAACTTTTGTTTGAAACGACTTGAACAAATTATGTTTAGTGTCTTGAACAAATTAGCACTTTGTAAATTTTATTCGGCTGATAGATAAACGATAGAGGTAACTGTTTCAACCAGCTTTAGAGTTGTGGTACTAGCCTGCTCAACTCAGAGAGGGCTCTCTCATGTCACTTGATATTTATTTGGAAATCAGTGGCTAGATTTGGTTTGTTTTGGGGGTTTTAATAAAGTTGCTAACAAGGAAGGGGAGGAACACTCAGGGCTATGGAGTCAAAATTCTGAAAATGAATGAAAATAATGACCAACCAGTAGAACTCTCTAGAGGATAAAGGATAAATGAGGCGATGAATCTGAGTTATAAACTGAATTTAAGCAGAGTGTAGGTAGAAAGAGAAAACAATTAATTGTATCAGAGCATTACTTAAATGAATTTTGAATTCGTTAAGAGGAAATACACACAGTTTAAATTGCTTAAGCAAAGAGCATCATAAGATGAATTATGGGCCTTTAACTCTCCAATTTAAACAGAAGAAGATGCAAATGAAATAAAAGAACACATGAAATACATACAATGAAGGAAGACAAAACTCATATCACCACCATTAGAATCTTTTCATAGAGACTTTAAAAGATTCTGCATATATATTCAATTCAGCGTCAGAAAGTTACAATAGAGTTCGAAACAACCAAAAAGGTTCCCTTTCACTTCTGCCAACATTAATTCATTCAAGTGTCCCAGTATTTATACAATTCGATTACAATGGCTGAAACTGAAACATTTCAGCTTCTAAAACTGATTATAATAATTTCAACTAACAGTCTTAGTATATGAACTGAACTACAATGATTAAAAAAAAAACGTTTCAAAAACTAGGGACGGATCTCTCAGACTGCTCGACTTCCTTTGTGCCATATATCTTGCTCTGATATCGTGTCGAATTTTCCATTTTGGTGACACCTGGAAGTTACTTAATGGTTCTTGGAAAACTGTATTTCGTCTTGCCCAACCGTACAATTTCCTTCCACTGTGAGTCAGAAGGAATCTCGTAATCCATCATCTCTTTAATCATAATCTCCAGGTCAATGCAGGCAGCGTAAGACATAGTTGGAAACTCAGTCTTTACTATCTTGAACTGATTCAAAATCTCAAAGTCTGTGGCCAAATATTCCACCAAATTAGGTCTCTTCAGGTTCTCTTCCATGCTTTCAAATTTTGAATGATCCATTTTGCACTGAGTGAGGAGAGAATTGTATTCTTCTTGATCGAATAACTTCCCTTTACCATCCCAAAATTATGGGAGACCCTTGATAAACAATTGTTCAAACGAATCCTTAAACTCTTATATACTCTGTTCCATTTGCACAACTTTAGTTTGAAATGACTTGAAAAAATTATGTTTAGTGGTGATCCTCCTGGCCCAAATGATCAGTGCAGTCCTATATTTGACCCCAATGGTTTGGAGTTCAGTAGTGGGCACAAAATTTAGTAAATTAATAGCGTTTTGGGCCCATTCCGAGGGATTTTTTGCCAATGTTTCATTCACCACAGTACACTTGCTTCGGGCAGTGATAGCCACGTTGTCTTTGTCATTTATAAAATTTATATAAACCCTCAACTTAGTAGCTTCAGTAGAAATAGCATCCCACATCACATGTTTATCCCCTTGCAACAATACTTTTCCCTTCAACCTCGTCTTTAGCTTATTCACCCTCTCTTGCAAATCTTGATTCTCTTTTTGGAATTGGGCCATATTTTCATCTCTTGTTGCATATTTTCTATGAACTCCTTAAGGCTTTTGATATCCCATGTTTTAAGCTTACTTGGGACATAGCCTGAACCAATCCATGAGTTCTTTCCCCAACTTCTACATTAGAAGGTACAATAACAACCATATCTGATGTTGCTACATGTCCTTGTGACCAAATCTCTTTCTCTTTTTCTAGCTACAACACTTTAGCTTTGTAAGTTTGAATGTCTTCTCTTCTTGCTCTAGAGAAGCTAGCTTTGCTGTCTGTGGATGTTCTGTGGCAGACATCTTCAAATTCTTCTTTAGGCTTCAGATCATCTTCTCTTTCTCATCTAAAGAAGCATTTACCCCTTGATGGCCTTTAGATTCCAATCTTTTGACTTGGGTTTGCCATGCTTTGCTAGATGCTTTCTCCTGCTTCAGTTGTCCATCTAATTTAAGTGCATGAGTTGTTAATCTTGAAACCCTCAGACTTAGACTCAGGAAGTCTAAATATACCATGTCACTGACATTTTTGTGGAACCTTACCTTATCTGGGGCATTAATCTTTTCATAGTGCAGCTTGACTTCAAACACTTTATCATCATCTGCCACTGCTACGTTAAATGTCTTTCTTTCTACATCCCTGACTGAGAGCAGGGAAGACTTGTGTTGTTGAAAGTCCTTGAGCTTCTTTCACCCTATGGCGTGCTCTCTGTATTGGCTTCTTCATTTCTGGCTCTTCTCTACACCATTTCCATGTCCATTTTCTCTTTGGGTTCTTCTTCCTCCAGATCTACTAACCATGGGGACTGTGTGATCTTTACCTTCTTAAGCACATTTTGTTGACCACCGTGTCCCAAGACCTCTGAACTTCTTCTTTTGTTATAAACACTCATCTTGGGAGCTTTAATAATAAACCTAGGAGTTTTATGTGCCTGTACATGTTGCAGGGAGGACTCTGTTTGTTGTGTATGATCAGGCTACAAAGTGACTTCCATATCTGCACAAGTTTCCAAGTTAGCTAGTTTATCAAATCCTTCAACCTGCTCATGCTCGTAGGGGCCTTCTCTGCTCATCAATATTCTTTTAGATATGATCTAGTGTGGGTCATTTCTCCTCCCTTGTAACTATGTAAACCCAAATACACTAAGTTTGTCTTGGATCTGAGGCAAACAGGACCTGGCCTTTACCACAAAAGGTCCTATCACGAAAGGAAATTTTAAATTAGATGCCTTCCGAGTTTTCATAAAATGCTCTGTCTCCGAAATTATCCTTTGTCTAATGAAATCTAGGGCAAATACTCTGGGAGTTAGAAAGACAGGCAAAAGGTAGGGTCCTTATTGATAACCATATACCCAAATTACAGTAGAATGCATGAACAAAATCCAATATCCCACCCTATTCTCTGGATTTGGTTGTAAAGAGCTTTTCATTTCTTCCAAAACCCTTGGCAGGTCTGTGCCGAAGATAAGACTATAAACCATGGACATGATCTTGTTTATAAAAATAATCATGGTGATCCTTTTGCATTCATTCGAGAAGAATGCAGCTTCAGGGAATTCAGTCTTATTCGATTCCAGGAACATTCTCATTAAGTGCGTGTAGTATATGAAGTGTCTCAATGAAATGAAATTTACCAAATGTTGGTGCATATTGTCAGCGATGAACTTGTCAAAAATGATATAGACCGACTGAATAGACTCTAATAGAAAAAAGGTCAACAAGAAACCCAACATGACTTCTACTACAAACTTGTCGTTATCCAATCCTAAGATTTGACTAAGTATGGAACAAGCCCATTGGACTTCAATAATCATTAATTTTACATTGATAGGTAACGATAGACTCTCAGACTGATTTTTAGGTTTTACAATGGTCTGCAGAAATAGGGTTTTTACTTCTAAGGGACACTCTCTGTAGATTGTGATCATTTTCTCTTCCTCGAAGGGATTTGACACTGTGGGGGAAGACTCTGGTATACCAAGGGTGTGTTGAATTGACAGGATATCTATCTCACATAAGACCTCTAACCCTAACTTATTTAAAATGACCTTTTCTTCCTGCAAATATTATTCTGCACACCAACTTATGAACTTTGGGAAAGGGAAAACAACTTCTATGGCATAAGGGGTAATGGAAGCTTGGGCCGCTTCGAGGAAGGGTATCCGTTTTCCAACATTGTTTAGCAAATTGGATCTGGAAACAGAAATGGATGAGACTATTATTTCTGTGTCAAAAACATCGGAGTCCCTGCCAATTAGGGATTATTCTTTATAGGCGAGGTCTTGTTATGTTATGGATGAAATGAAACATTTCGTGGCCATAATGAAAAATACTTGTGAATCAATAGAAAATGCTTGAATCTGGTTCACTGTTGAGATTTAATTTTGAAAGAAGAGTTGTGCGAATTTTCTAACATTCGAACGCTTTGAAATATCATAAAATAATGACCGAGGTCCTCCTTTTATATGCGCTTTTCGATATTGGGGGTAAGGAAAAACGGTTTTGGGTAGACTTCTTTTCGCCCCGATATGCCTCTGATGGTGCCATGCATCCACAAAATGAAACCATGGTATTTTCCCCAGCCTGCCCTTGAACAATTATCTTCCGCACTAATTCACAACCCGATATGTCTCCTGATCGTCGATCTGGGATGCTCAAGATCTACGGTCCGTCGGGTTCCATTACTTCCTGATATCGGGGACGAGACAAAACGGTTTTGGGTAGACTACTTTTCACCCTAATATGCTTCTGATGGCACCAGGTGGTCATGCGCTGAAACCATGGTATTTTCCCCAGCCCGCTCTCACATAATTAAACCTCGTGCTATTTCATCGCCCGATATGGTTGTTGATTGTTGATCTGTGGTGTCTGATATCTGTGGTTCATCGGGTCCCATCACCCTCGTGTCTCTACTAGATTTATCCCTATTCCACCATATGTGACCCTACCTTCCAAAATATCTCGCCTTCATACCGATGTAGCTCCTTGCTAAATTTCCAAGACTTGGATCCTATCTGAAAATTGTTATGGTGATAACAGGAGCCACCTGGAAGATGCCTTCTCTTGAGGACTTTATTGAATCCCTGACACAAGAGAAAACTAATTTCATCAACATGGGAAAAATAAAAGGCCCAAAGGTGCATGCACTTACTGTACAATATGTCATCCATCAATATCATAAATATAAAGATAAAGACAAAAGGAAATCACATGCATATCTGAAGAAGGAAGGGTACACAAAACCCTTCACTGATGCCTCCGGATCCAAAGGGGGGAAGGCAAGAAAAGGGGAGAAATGCACGTACTGTCACAAAGGATTCCATCCAGAATCTGCATGCATGAAAAAAAAAATATCTAATGTCTCAAATACTTTAGAAAAACAACCTTGGAGATCGCATCCCTGAGGGTGTCAAGAAGAAGAAGCCAGAAGATCTGAATCCCAAGAAAGGAAATTGTATCCATGACTTTATTGCCATCAACTCCTCTCTTGATGCTTGGATCATAGATTCAGGAACATCACATCACATGGATGCTTCAAAATAGTCTATTCTTCTTTGGATGCATGCAAATGTCCTCCTATTCGGATGGGGGACAACTCTTCAGTCGAAGTCACCGACAAAGGAAGGATTAAACTCACCAATGAAAGATTCGAGAATGTGTTGCATGTTCCCAAAATTTCTGTCAACCTTCTCTCTGTGTATCAGATGAAGAATTACGGCACTGGAAATAAATTCATATTCACACCAAATGTCGTGGACATATATGAAATGAAAACCAACTCCAGGGTTTCTACCGGTGAGGTAAATCATCAGTCTAGATTGTATACTTTTTCTGAATTCATTGAACCTGATTCTGCTTTACTGCTTACTCATGCTGATGAAAGTAGTAGGATATGGCACAAAAGGTTTGGAAATTTGAATTTCAGATACATGCAACAGATTAGAAAGGAAATATTGGTTGATGGTCTACCATACATCCATTTCTCCAAGGGAGTATGTGAGGGATTTGTTCTCGAAAAACACCCTCAAGAAAAATTCGACAAAGGAAAGTCTTAGAGAGCTTCTGCACCTTTAGATATGATCCACAGTGACCTTATGGGTCCTTTTATGCATCCATCCATCAAAAAATAAGGGTTTTTCTCATTTTTGTTGATGATTTCTCACGTTTTACATGGATCTACTTTCTCAGGAAAAAATACGAGGTCTTTCAACACCTCAAAGATTTCAAAGCCCTAGTTGAGATACAGTCTAAAAAAAAGATCAAATTCCTATGAACTGATAACAAGGGAGAGTATGTCAATCATGAGATCCATGATATTTTCCATGAAGCAGGGATTCAGTTGCAACACACAGTTCCCTATACTCCGCAACAAAATGAAGTTGTTGAGCGGAAAAATAGATCTCTAAAGGAGATGACATCTTGCATGCTGCATGCAAAGTCACTACCACAGAGACTATGGGATGAAGCACTTAATTGTGAAACATACATCCAAAACAAATCTCCCCATAGATCTGTCAAGGATAATACCCCCTACGAGGCCTGGAGTGACCTCAAACTGAAAGTGACCCACTTTTGCATTTTTGGTTCACATGCATGGGCCTGGATTCCCTCTAAAAAGAGGAAGGCACTTGATCCACAAAGAAGTGAGTGTATTTTTGTTGGATACCCCGATGACATGAAGGGATATAGGATTATTTATATTTCCTCGGATTGGCTCATCATTGAGCATAGTTTCCAATTTGAGGAAAGTGTGTCACATGTACCTCAAAAGCCGCATGCAGACACCTTCATTCTTCCACCTGTCTGAGATGATGAGCATAAACATGCCGAATATTATTCAGATGAGAGTTATGATTCATAGGAATTAGATGATTCATATTCAGAGTTAGTACAGTTAGATGCAGAGTCAGAGAATCCAGATGCAATTGCTGAGCCAGTGTAGAGGCCCAAGTGGGCATAAACTACTCTTCGGGATGCAGGGGATCTCGTTGGTCATCCAGCCAATACTAGGAGGACTCAATATGATTTCAGGAAGCCTCATGTTGCACTCACTGCCACTAAACCATTTCCCTCTAGGAATATTTTATTGGTTCAGTATTCAGATCCACAGTATTATGGAGAGGCTGTTGGAAATCCCTTTTGGGAATCCGCCATGCAGGAGGAGTACAACTCCCTCCTCGAGAACCAAACTTGGGATCTGGTTCCCCTTCCTTTTGGGAGGAAACTTGTCAGATGCAGATGGGTCTACAGGACCAAGAGTGTAGCGGATGGACAGATTAGTAGATACAAAGATAGGCTTGTTGCCAAAGGCATGGTATTGAATATGATCAGACCTTCGCTCCAGTATCGAATATGGATTCCATACAATTGACCCTTGCCATTGCGACAACCAAGGGATGGGAAGTCCATCAGATGGACGTGAAGAATTCATTTCTTCATGGTGATCTCTCTGAGGAGATATATATGGATCATCCCCGGGGATTTATGCAAGACTCATCTTTGGTCTGTTGACTGAAGAAGTCACTTTATGGCCTCAAATAGGCTTTGAGGGCATGGTATGCCAATATGGACTCCTACCTGTTGTCACAGAACTTTGTACGTTGTAAATCAGACCTGTATGTCTACATGCTTAGGACGAATAATTCACTTCTACTCTTAGTTCTATATGTTGATGATTTTTTGACCATTGGTTGCTTGACTTTAGAGATTGCTGAATTCAAGAGGATTCTACATGACAGGTTTTTGATGACGGACATGGGTCTACTACACTTATTCCTTGGAATCGAGATCATTCAACATGCTTCAGGAATCAAAATATCTCAGGCCAAGTATGCACGAGATATTCTTGAGAGATTTAACATGACAGACTACAAGTCTGCTCTCACTCCTTTCCTATCGGGAGTCAAACTTGAGGATGGCAGGGAGACTCCACTGGTTGACAACACACTGTACATAAAACTAGTGGGGAGCTTGTTGTATCTCACACACTCCAGACCAGACCTCTCCTATGTAGTTGGCGCATTTTCCAGGTTCATGCAGGAGTCGCATGATCTACATTGGAAGGCTACAAATCATATCCTTCAATGCGTACATGGCATCATCACTTTTTGAATTCATTATGAAGCCGACTCTACATTAGATCTCATCGATTTTATTGATTCTAAATGGGCTGCGATAACATGATCGTAAGTCCACATCTTCTTACTCACTCAGTCTTAGTTCCAGGCCTATCCGTTGGTCGAGCAAGAAGCAAGCTTCCATTGCTCTATCTTCAGTCAAGGTAGAGTAAAAAGGGGTAGTTAACATAACCATTCAGGCTATGTGGCTACACCATTTTCTCACTGAGTTGGGCATTCAGTTTCATTGGTCGATTGTCATTTGGTGTAACAACCAGAGCACTCTGAAGTTCTACCAAGATCCAGTTCAGAGGCAGTAGACAAAGAAAATTGATATCCACATGCACTACATCCGGGACTTAGTACACAAGGGGATCATCGACCTACAGTTTTGTCCTTCAACAGAATAGACAACATACATCTTCACCAAGACCTTCACTGAGAAGAAGTTCCATTCTATGCCAAGTTGTCTTGGAGTGAAGGACACAGTTGCCTAGCTACTATAGTTCTTCTTTTTACATACATTGTACCTTGAGGGGGTGTTTTTACCATGAGTTTTTCCCTCTTTCCTCACTTTATTTTAGTGTATCTTTTGTATTTGGGTACCTAACATGGCCTCGTTGTCGGGACCCATTCTTTATTTTCACCATAGTGATTATTAGGGGGGGTGTTGGAGTTACTTCACACACACCTAGGATTTCTTTTTCCTAAGGTTTTTCCTTGTTTATTAGTCTCCTATATTTTAGGGGAGAATATTCTCTTTCAGTTGACCTTTCAGTTTGACTAGTTGAGTTGAGTCTAGATGTTGCATTATTTTTGTCACCATGCAACATTGGGATCATCACCATGATAATGTGCATTTGCCTTGGGATCATCATGATACTGGTACATTACCCTTTATTCCTTGATATACTCCTCACTACACTCTATTCAGTCAGTTAACTGAAGACTAGTTGACTAGTTAACTCAGCTAGGTGACAGTTCACTCCTGTAACTACCTGAGAGACCAGACTAGGTGGAAGTTCACTCCTGTAACTGCTGGTGTGTGTCTAGATCACTCTATACCACCACTATGCTGCATTGGTTTTCCTCCAGTGAACATTCATTTAGTTATACAAAGTATATCATGTGTAAATTATTCATTATTCATTGTGGTTAATGAGAATTCTTCTATTCTTTCTCTTCTTCTTCTTCTTTCTCAATTTCTCTCTGCAAATGTGTGTAGTATTTTCTAGCTAGATTTATTCTATGCAGGTTCAACACATTTACAGTCTGTAGAATGATTCATTTGTGTTTTTAATCAATGGATCCCACTCTCGATTCTTCACATCCTCGAGGGGTCTAACATAGGGGTTCCCCATGTCTCCCTTCCTCTTTCTAATTCTATTCTAAGATCTAAGCAGGTTGGTGAAGGAAGGTAGAGTCAATAGTGATTTGAGATGAGTACTAGTGTTAGACAAAGAGGTAGTCTCCCATTTATTTTTTGTTGAAAACATTTTCTATAGTGGTAATGGTTCCTCTAGAGACCTTATGGCTCTAAAAAGAACTCTAGATTTATTCTACAGAGAAACATGGATGGATATCAATTTGGTTCAGTCCTATATTATCCATAAAAACTTCTCATAGGATGAAGAAAACTCAATCTGGACTATTATTCTAGCCCCTAGGAAAAACCTGAAAGAGGGTTTCAAGTATCTTGGTTTTTTTCTTAAGAATGATTGTTACATATTTAAGGATTGGGGTTGGATTATACATAAGACATAAAAAAGGATTTTGATATGGGTAAACACGCTTCTCTCCCGAGGAGGAAGGATTTTCCTCCTCAAAGCGATTTTGGAAAGTATTCCAATATATTGGAAATCCAGAGCTTCCATACCAAAAGGAGCCCTAACGAAGATTCAAAAACAAAAATTTTCAATATATATAGTTAGAACAGAAGAAATTGGTAGGGATACATCCAGCCAAATGGAAGATGATCGCATCCCCAAAAGAGATTGGGGGATGGGGGATAAAATAAATACACTCTTTCACATGATCCTTGGCTGGGAGAAACCTTTGGAGACTCACTCATGTAAACTCTCTCTAGGCTCGGATAATGAACTCAAAAGACTACGCTAACATGTGATTAGTTGATTGGTTTTGTTCCCCACAAAATTCATTGAAAGGATCCATAGTATGGAAATAAATGATAGATGCTTTCCCATTGGTGGGTGGATGTACTGTTTGGAAATTACGGAACAAGAGAAACATCTGCATAGGAGAAGATCCATGGCTGGGAGAGAAAAATGCTTTCAAACTCTCAAATCCATTGATCTAGATGCTAGGAGATCATAAAATTTATCTTATAAGTGATACATGAGTGAGAAACCCACAACCTAGATGATGAAATGGATGGTTTTTAGTGGAATCCTTGGGCCTTAATGACGATCTAGCTGAAGAATGGGATAATTTCATTGGAAAGTTGTGCGGAAATTTTAATATTTTAGAAGACAAGATTGTCAAATCCCTTTGTTGGTCGAAAAATCCCAAGAATGGATAATTCTCTACTAAGATAGGTTACAAATCTTGGCATGAAGAAAGGTTTGAAGGGGAGAAAAAATGGCGGTGGGGAATGATTTGGAAAATTAATGCCCCTCATAGGTGCAAAATCACCTTGCGGATGGAACTCAACAATAAACTTCTTACATGGGATAACGATATCAAAAGAGGTTGGTGCGGGCCTAATTGATGTTCTTTATGTTTTTTTAAAAGTAATATGTTTTTACATGGTATTAAATAATATTTGTAAAAAATAATATGTTTTTATGTTTTTAGTAATATGTTCAATTTTATTTTAAAAATGACAACTAAACTAAATTTAAAACATTATAAAATGATGGTTAAATAAATCCAAAAACATCTTATTAAATAAATAAAAAAACATTTTAAAATATAAATTGGGTTATTGGTACATGTAATTATTAATAAAATTAAATAAGGCACTTTATGAAACTTATATAAAAATGTCAATACCGATGAACTATCCAAAGAATCCCTCACTCTACCGACAAGAGCTTTCAAACACTATGAATATATTGAAGGAGAAGAGATATAGGTTATGGAGTTTCACAAGAGATAGAGGTGATGGAGTTTCACCTCTAAATATACTTTCACGATGGTTTTTGTATTGTAAATGTTTTTTTTTTTTATGTATGTTGATAGAAAGGACATGTAAATATGAGAACTTTGTTATACAAAATCACATAGATATGGTTTTTTTAACTCTTAGGATGCTTCTATTTTGTTAGATCATGAAGCATCTATTTTGTTACATCATGAAGCAGGCCAAACAATTTTTTAAAATACTATTCTAAGTAATTTAAATAAAATATTATTTTTCATATGTAGTGGAGGGGAGCCATGTTTAAAATAAATAAATTACTCTACGTCATTTGATATAGTTAAATTATTTAAACAATTTTTCTATATATAATTTTAAGTAATTTAAGTAAAATCTAAAGGGGTAGGGCATGCACATCTCTATAGCACTCATGTCCCACAAACAAGGGGGTCTCATATACCATAATAATAATAATAATAATTAGGTACACTCGACCAACACTAACATTGTCTCCATCAACAGTCTTGGACCAACATGAACATTGTCTCCATCAACACAAAATCAAGGAAGTTTTAGTACAGTGGAAGGATACACAACCCGAGGATTCCACATGGGATTCGATTTCCATTCTTCAACAATTCCCCCATCTGAAGCCTTGAGGACAATGCATTTTTTTTCAAACGGGAGGGAATGTTAGAGTCCTAACCTCCATAACTCCTCAAGTAGATAGAATAATATGTTTTTCTATGTAATAAAGGCCAGCATCAGTAAATAAGGCATGTGTAATAATGTGAACATGTCTAATGTAAGAAGACTTACTAGAAGGTTTCTCCTCTAGAAAGTTTATTCTCTAGAAATCTCTTCCTCTAGAATGTTCTATAGAATATAGAAATTTTATAAATAGGGGTAGAAAGAATGGAAAAGGTTTGTCTTGTGAATTAACTAATCTGAGATCTAAGGAAACACACTGTAAAAATATAAGATTCCATAATAGTTCAATATTTGTTTTGACAAATTGTTCTAATGGAATATCCACGAAAACTTATAGATCATATTGGTATCATAGTAGTTTTCTTTGGGATATATATGGAAAGTTATAGGATCTAAGAATTGTCTTAAAACAAAATTCACGGAATCTTAGCCACGATAAATTAGTCTATTCACAATAACCCTTAAGATCCAACATAAGAGATATTTGTGAGACTAGAAGAGTAAGTCACCGACATCTCTTGCAATATGTCCCTCGTAATAGTAGCTCTAGTAAGCATGCTTACACTTAGGAGATTAGGTTTGAGATTTTCTACCAAAAGTACATATTCTTCTTTGGTTTTATTATTTCCTAAACTAACAGTGCCCTTTCCGAGTATCATGGTTGACATATTATTTCCAAAAGTTACTTTTCCTTTTCCTTTATTATTTAACTTGAGAAATTTACTTTGATCTTCATTCATGTGTTTGGAACATCCACTGTCAATATACCATTGACATCCTTGATTTCTTGCATATAAGGCTACTTTGTCTTTTGTTTGTATTTTCATTGTATTGTACCTATTGTTCTTATATATATGGACATTTCTATTATGGTATTTTCCATAAGCTTTGCAGTGTATTGCATTTTGTCCAAAATTATTGCAAGAGTAACAATATCCAATGAATAGATATTTATTAAGGGGATTCCTTCTGGTGATTGTGTTCTTCTTGTTAAGGGTTCCCTTTTTATCTTCTCTTTTTAAGGGTTCCCTTTTTAATGAACTTTTCATAATATCTGCATAACTAATTTGTTTCTTGACATATCCTTTTAATGTAGAAGTTGAGTCTTGAGTGTATCCCAAACCAGTCTTGTTGTTTGGTGACATTTGACTACTAAGAATTTCATACAGAATTTTTGAACTATTTTCAAATTGTGATCCCTTTTTTTCTTTCTCAATTTCACCTTTTAGTAGCTTAATCTCATCTTCTAGTTTCTCACATGCTTTTTTTAATCACTAAGTTGTTTTATAATGATTTCTTCAGTTTTATTATCTTCCAGGACCAGGGACTTCAAATCACTGATGGTTTGTAGTGACTCCTTGAGGGTTTGGGAAAATTCCCTCTCTCTTGATTTAGTAGCTTCTCTAATATCTAAAAGCTCTCCTCTTAGTACCCTATTTTGTTTTTTAGTTTTTCCTAGTTCTTCAATTACACTAAGGATTTCTTCTTCTATGTTCCCTTCTTCTTCATCTATTGAATGACTATCATCTTGATTTTTTATCACTAGAAATAGAACCTCTGGTTTGTCTTCTTCATTTTCTTCTGATGAGCTACTGTCTTATTGGGTAAATAACGTTTTATTTTTCTTGTAGAACTTATTTTCATTATTAGTTTTAGTTTTCTGATTTTTTAAGGTTCTTTCATCATCATTTTCCTTCTGCTTAGGATGGGGACAATTATTGGCAAAGTTTTCAATTTTTCCACAGTTAAAACATATTAGAGGAATATTCCCTTTGTATTTCCCTATCCATTTCTTGAGTTTCTTTATGAAGTTGGCAGTTTCCTCATCAAATATATCTAATAACTCTTCATTGGTCTTTTTCTCCTGCTTCATTTTAGATGCTTTAAAGGTTTTTTCCCTTTTTTATTATTTGTCATTCCCTGTTCTCATTTCATATGCTGTAAAAATTATGTGGAATTGATCAAATGTGAGTGTGTCAAGATCCGATCTATCTTCAATTGAAGAGATATTGGAATCATATATCATAGGTAATGACCTTAGTATTTTTTACACACTAGGTTATCTTCAAGTTCTTCTCCTGTTGCTTTGATTGAATTGACCACTTCATCTACCCTATGAAAGTATTCAATAATGTTTTCTTCTTCTTTCATTTTCAGATTTTCAAAATGAGTTATATAGGTCTGTAGTTTGGCTTCCTTGAATTTTTCATCTCCTTCATATACAACCTCCAACTTGTCCCATATTTATTTGACTGATTTACAATGCATAAACTTCAAACATATAGAATTATTCAACCCTCCTAGAATTCCATTAACTTCTCTTGAGTTGTCATTACCGATTTTATTTCCTGTAGCGTCTTTGGGTGGAGTAGTTGGTGTAGTGTAACCATCTACAACGGATTTCTAGATATCAAAACTAAGAGCCAACACAAAGTTTTTCATTCTTACCTTCCATAGAGCATAGCCTCCTCCATTGAAAAATGGTGCTTTGTTATTAGACATTCCCTCTTGTTGATTCATGTTCAAGATCTACCTTTCAATTGTTAGACTGTATTGAAGGAACCTTGTTCTGATACCAATTGTTGGAATACTGAGAGAGGCGGTGAATCAATATTACCCTTTTTCAACAATTAATAGTTACTTTTTATATTTTATTGATTATCACAATGAATCAACAATAAATTGTATGAAAAAATAATTATATAAATATACTTAACAAAAATTACAAGTTATAAATAATAGTGATGGAAAACAATCCTCTTTAGAGCACCAACTCTAGGAGACACCAATCCCCTTCTTCAGGGAACCAACCCTAGGAAGCACAAACTCCCTCGTCTTTAGGGAACCAACCCTAGGAAGCACAAACTCCCTTGTATTTAGCACCAACTCCCTTGTATTTAGGGCACCAACCCTAGGAAGCACCAACTCCCTTATTTTACAATTAGCTTAGTAAGGATATGAATCCTTCCATTCTCCTCCCTTCCAACCTCACTTCATAAGTATCTTCCGCTTTCCTTCTTGGAATTTGCTTCTGTTTTTTATCTTCTGATCTAGACTGCAGAGACACATTCTTCTCACCTCTCTTTCTCATTTATATACTTTTCCAAATGGTGTGAGCTATGAAACATTGTGTCCCTTTGGACCACCACACCTCTTCATTAACATTAACAATAATCACTATTATTATTCAAATATTAATGTTAATTCTTTTAACTTAGTCAGAGTTTTTTTCATAAATAGAAATCGATCCATAACTTAGTCACAGGTATGGATCGATTTCTATTTAACTCAATTCTATATCTTTACAAATATTGCAAAAACCGATTTCTATAGAGGTGCTTCCTTCAAACCATTTATATGTGACCACAGGCGTAGAACCACAAACTTATCCATTTAAGCGCTTCCTTATTTTACCCTTATTTTTCTTATTCGATACAACCCCAGGTGGTGACCAGGTGCTAAGCTAAATAAGTGTTTGATCACTTTTCAAGATCAATGGTCACATTTTAATCACATGATGAGATGGACGACTTGATAAAGAGTTTGAGATGAATGACTCTCATTTACTTCTCGTCTTTGACTTTTGGGACTTAGGTCATTTTATGGTGGTGAAACTACCAAAGTAAAACTCTCGGAGTGATGTAACTTGATGACATCACTTTTTGACATGGAACGGGTCGTATGGCTGCCACGTGTCACTCAGATTCATGATTTAGACGTACCTGAACTGTCGATTTCATATTAACACTTGTCATTATTTGACTATGCCACATGTCCTTGCTGGCATGGTTTGTTGACGTAGATGTCTCAATATGGCACATAATCATCTCCTTGATCTTACGGTTAGAATACTATTTGAAATGTATCTTAGATCGACGACTGAGAGTGACTTTGAAATTTCGACCTATAGGACTTCTTGTAATTCGATATCTCCACTTCACAATTCTTCTGAAGTGATATTCCCCGAAGTGTAAACTCCTCACAAATTTTAACCCAAAATGAATGATGTTCGTTGATCATGATCTTAGATATACAACTCGATCTATCTACGATGTTGCTTTGCCCTAGTTTAAATCTAATGAATCTTTTTCTTTGCTTATCCTATCCTTCCACTTTAAAGTGATCCAACGACTATCGGGAATTCAGGTAATCGCAATCTCATCCTTTTTCCTTATCCTATCCTTCCACTTAAAGTGATCCAATGGTCGAGAAGGATCTCGAAGTAGATAAACGATCAAGGATGATTGTGGGGTCCTCAACTAGCACGAATTTTAAGACTATCATCGAGTTCTGTAATTGGAAATCGCTTGTTGGTAGTGGAATTGATACCAACCGTATATCTATTATCAACTAACCATCGATGGTTGATGTCGATTGTGGAACCACAAATTGCAAGTGGTTTAATTCATCACCTAAGCTCCTCAATTGAAGTTTTGGGATTGTTGGTGAGTAAACCACAGTCAACGATATTTTAATCTATAAGATCTGATGATCCTGACTAATCGCGGGATTGGAAATAACACGTTGTTTAATTTTCCTTTCTCTCTCTGCAATCTATCCATGTCATTGATCTGGCCCTTGTGTATCCAATGGTCATGACTTATTCTGATTGTTTGGTGGATCAACCATAGTCGTCAATCTTTGAGTCGATGAGATCTGACGATCTAGAATAATTGTGGGATTGGAAATAATGTATAGTTTAATTCTCTCTTCATGCTCCATAGTCAATCCTTGTCACTGATCTGGAGCTTGCGTATTCAACGGTCCTGAATTGATCTGATCACATTTCATCATTGCATTTTCCCTTATGATCTTCGATCTTCATTCACTAACCCTCCTGAGCTTCGTGTGCATCATCGGTTGTTGACATCAATGAAAATACATCAATGACAGTGTGTCCAACAATCTCCCCCTTTGTCATTGAGGGAAACACTCTAACTTCATACATACTCCCCCTATGATGATGGTTTTCTCTATGACGTTACTCTCCCCCTTTGACATCAATGGCAAAGGTTTTCTCCCCCTAGGGTAATTCTCCCCTAACCATTCGATTTTTAATGAGGTTTTTGAATTACTCCTAATTTATGTCGGATATTTTCAAAAGTACTCCTGGGCATAGGTTTTGTGAAAATGTCTGCAATATGTTCTTTGGTGTCTACATGCACTATTTTGACCACTTTTTGGGTAACCTGATCTCTTAAAAAAGGGTATTTGATTGGTATGTGTTTAGTTTTAGAATGCATCATTAGATTTTTAGAGATTCTTATAGCACTAGTGTTGTCACAGTTAATAGTAATAGGATTGTTATGTTATATTTGTAGGTCTTCTAAAGTTTGTTTCATCCAAAGGACTTGTGTGCAACATGATGCAACATCAATGTATTCTTCCTCTGCTGTAGAAAGAGATGTGGATGTTTTTTTCTTGCTTGATCATGCCACTAGGATTTTTCCCAAGAAAAATGCTCCTCCATTGGTGCTTTTTCTATCATCTACATGACTTGCCCAATCAACATTAGTATATGCAGTTAGGTTGAAATATTTATCTTTTGGATACCACAATCCAAGTTCTAGGGTGTCTTGAAGTTATCTAAATATTCTTTTTACTGATTTTAAGTGGGTTTCTCTAGGTGTAGATTGAAATCTCCCCACAAGTCCTACAACCTACATTATGTCAGTTCGCGTTGCTGTTGAATAGAGAAAACTTCTGATCATTGATCGATACATTGTTTGATCCACTTTTGTTGAGTCGTCTTCTAGACTCAGCTTACATCCAGTGACCATGGGAGTACTTATGGGTTTATTGTCTTCCATTTAAAGTTTCTTCAACATGTCTTTGATATATTTGATTTGTGAAACAAATATTCCATTTTTTGTTTGATTTAATTGTAAACCTAAGAAAAATGAAAGTTATCCCATCATAGACATTTCAAACTCTTCTTGCATTTTAGTTTTAAATTTTTTGCTTAATGTAGTGAGATTACTCCCAAATATGATGTCATTTACATATACTACCACAATAATCATGTTTTAATCCTCAATTTTGATATATAGGTTGTTGTCAGCAGTCCCTCTCTTGTATCCTTGTTTTTGTAGATACTGGTCAAGTCTAAAGAACCATGCTCTGGGGGTTGTTTAAGACCATACAGGGCCCTTTTCAGTTTGCACACATAGTCCTGGTTTTCTGATAAAATGAATCCTTCTGGTTTCTCACCATAGACTTCTTCTTCTAGTGTTCCATTAAGGAATGTTGTTTTGACATCCATATGGCATATTTTGAAATCTCCAAAGCATGCAAATGATAGGAACATTCTGATGGCCTCAAGTCTTGCTACATGAGCGAAGGTCTCTTCAAAATCAATACCTTCTACTTGGGAATATCCCTTGTAGACTAATCTGGCTTTGTTCTTTATAATTTCCACATTTTCATTTAATTTGTTCTTGAAGATCCACTTATTTCCTATCACATTCTTGTTCTTGGGTCTTCGAACTAGTTCCCAAGTCTGATTCTTTTCTATTTGATCTAGTTCTTCATTCATTTATTTTATCCAATCTTTACTCTTGACAACTTCTTTTACTGAATTAGGTTCAATTAAAGATATCATTGCTTGTTCTGGGTCAAAGGTTAGTTTCCTTCTTGTTTCTACTCCTATGCTTTTCTTTTCAATGATCTGGCTTTCAGGATGATTCTTCTGAAATATTTTTGATGGAGCTCTTGGAAAGGACGTTTCTTCATTGTCTTGTTCATCAGTGTGTGGTTCATTTTACTGTATTTCATCATCATTTTCTTGCTGAGATTTTACATCATCCTCTTCTTATTGAGATTTTATATCATCATCTTCTTGTTGAGATTTTTTTATCAAAATCTTTGGATATGCCCTTTTTTAGATCATCTATTTTTACATTTTCACTTTCCACTATTTATAGTAGTCTGAGATTATAACATCTGTATGCCTTTTTATTAGATGAGTATCCTAGGAATATTCCTTCATCAGATCTTGGGTCAAAATTTCGTAGGTTATATTCATCATTCTTTATGTAACATTTACTTCCAAAAATTCTAAATTGTTTTACAGACGCTAGCCTCCCAAACCGTAGTTCATAAGGGGTTTTGTCATGATTAGGTCTCAACTGGTCTCTATTAAGTATGGGAACTACTGTGTGAATTGCATCTCTCCTGAATTTGTCTAGAAGTTTGGCTTCATTTAGCATAGTTCTTGCAACTTCTTGAATTGTTTTGTTTTTCTTTTCTACCATTCCATTTTGTTGAGGAGTCTCGGGAGATGAAAATTGTCTTTTGGTACCATGGTTTTCATAGAATTGAGTGAACTCTTTAGAGGTGAATTCTCCTCCATTGTCTCATCTTAGCCATTTAATTTTGAGAGCTATTTTATTTTCTACAAGATCTTTAAATGTTTGAAATTTCTCAAAGGCTTGTGATTTTTCTTTTAAAAAGAAAACCCAGGTCAGTCTTGTGTAGTCATCAACAATCAACATAAAATAATGTTCACCATAATTTCTTTTGGTTCTGGTAGGTCAACATAGATCTCTTTGAATAATATCTAATGGTTTTGTTGTGGAGTGTTCTTTTCTTTTGAATCTAACTCTTGTTTTCTTTCCTATTTGACAATGTTTACAAATGGGATCTGAAGGCTTAATCATTTTTGGTAGGTCCCTAACTGCCTCTTTCTTGTTGGATTTGATCAAGTTTTCAAAGCTTAAATGTCCCAACCTTTTATGCCATAACCAACTTTCATATACTTGGCTTAAACAACATTTTTATTCTTTATCTATATTAAGGATGTACACATTGCTAGATGTTCTTGGTGTGACTTCCACTAGTTTTCCAGTTTCCTTGTTTATGATCTCACATTTCTGAGAATCAAAAGTAAGTATGTGACCCTGATCACATGTTTGGCTTACAATTAGGATATTAGGTTTGAGATTTTATACCAAAAAGTACATCTTCTTCTTTGGTTTTATTATTTCCTAAACTAATAGTGCCCTTTCCCATTATCATGGTTGACATGTTATCTCCAAAAGTTACTTTTCCTTTTCTTTTCTTATTTAACTTGAGAAATTTACTTTGATCTCCAATCATGTGTTTGGAGCATCCACTGTCAATATAGCACTAACATCCCTGATTTATTGCATATAAGGCTATTTTTCACTCTGTTTGTCTTTTCTTTGTATTGTACCTATTGTTCTTATATCTATGGGCATTTCTATTATTGTATTGTCCATAATCTTTGTTGTGTATTTCCTTATGTACAAAATTATTGCAAGAGTAACAATACCCAATGAAGCATCCACTGTCAATATAGCACTAACATCCCTGATTTATTGCATATAAGGCTATTTTTCACTCTGTTTGTCTTTTCTTTGTATTGTACCTATTGTTCTTATATCTATGGGCATTTCTATTATTGTATTGTCCATAATCTTTGTTGTGTATTTCCTTATGTACAAAATTATTGCAAGAGTAACAATACCCAATGAATTGATATTTATTAAGGGGATTCCTTCTGGTGATTGTGTTCTTCTTGTCATTTATTACTTTAATAGGAAATGTTGATTTCTATTTATGTGGAGCAGTGTTCAATGGTATCATATTTTCCTTATTATCTTCTCTTATTAAGGGTTCCCTTTTTAATGAAAATTTCAGAATATCTGCATAACTAATTTATTTCTTGACAGATCCTTGTAGTGTAGAAGTTGAGCCTTGAGTGTATCCCAAACTAGCCTTGTTGTTTGGTTACCTTTAACTACTGAGAATTTCATCCATAATTTTTGAACTATTTTTAAATTATGATCCCTTCTTTTCTTTCTCAATTTCACCTTTTAGTAGCTTAATCTCATCTTGTAGTTTTTCACATGCTTCTTTTTTATCACTAAGTTGTTTTAAAATGATTTCTTCAGTTTTATTAGCTTCCAGGACCTAGGACTTCAAATCACTGATGGTATGTAGTGACTCCTTGAGGGTTTTGTAAACTTCCCTCTCTCTTGATTTAGTAGCTTATGTAATCTCTATAAGCTCTCCTCTTAGTACCCTATTTTTTTTTTTTATCTTTTCCTAGCTCTTCAATTACACTAAGGATTTCTTCTTCGAAGTTCCCTTCTTCTTCATCTCCTGAATAACTATCATATTGAGTTTTTATCCCCATAAATAGAAGCTCAGGTTCGTCTTCTTCATTTTCTTTTGATGAGCTACTGTCTTCTTGGGTAAAGAACATTTTATTTTTCTTGTATAACTTATTTTCATTATCAATTTTGGTTTTCTGAATTTTTAAGGTTCTTTCATCATCATTTTCCTTCTGCTTAGGATGGGGACACTTATTGGCAAAGTGTCAAATTTTTCCACAGTTAAAACATATTCGAGGAATCTTCCCTTTGTATTTTCCTGTCCCTTTCTTGATTTTCTTTATGAAGTTCCTAGTTTCCTCATCAGATATATTTGATAACTCTTCATTGTTATTTTTCTCTTGCTTCATTTTTTATGCTTTAAAGATTGTTTCCCTTTTTGATGATTTGTCATTCCCTGTTCTCATTTCATATGCTGTAAAAATTCTATGGAGCTCATCAACTGTGAGTGTGTCAAGATCATACCTATCTTCAATTGAAGAGATCTTGGAATCATATCTCATAGGTAATGACCTTAGTATTTTTTGCACAGTAGGCTTATCTTCAAGTACTTCTCCTGCTTCTCTGATTGAATTGACCACTTCGTCTAACCTATGGAAGTATTCAACAACATTTTCTTCTTCTTTCATTTTCATATTTTCAAACTGATTTCTATAGGTCTGTAGTTTGGCTTCCTTGACTTTTTCATCTCCTTCATATATACAACCTCCAAATTGTCCCAAATTTATTTGGCTGATTTACAATGCATAACCTTCACACATATATAAGTAGTCAACCCTCTTAGAATTACATTAACTGCTCTTGAGTTGTCATTACATATTTTCTTTCCTGGAGCGTCTTTGGGTGGAGTAGTTGGTGTAGTGTAACCGTCTACAAATGATTCCCAGATATCAAAGCTAGGAGCCAACAAGAAGTTTTTCATTCTTACCTTCCATAGAGCATAGCCTCCTCCATTGAAAAATGGTGTTTTGTTGTTAGACATTCCGTCTTGTTCATCCATCTTCAGGATCTACCTTTCAGTTGTTAGACTGTACTGAAAAAACCTTACTCTGATACCAATTTTTGGAATACTGGGGGGGGGGGGGGNATCAGTATTACCCTTTTTCAAAAATTAGCAGTTACTTTTTATATTTTATTGATTATCACAATGAATCAATAATGAATTGTATGTAAAATTTATTATATAAATATATTTAACAACAATTACAAGTTATAAAGAATAGTGAAGGACGCCAATCCTCTTTAGAGCACCAACTCTAGGAGACATCGATCCTCTTCTTTAGGGCAGCAACCCTAGGAAGCACCAAATCCCTCGTCTTTAGGGAACCAACTCCCTTGTATTTAGGGTACCAACCCTAGGAAGTACCAACTCCCTTGTATTTAGGGCACCAACCCTAGGAAGCACCAAATCCCTTATATTTAGGGCACCAACCCTAGGAAGCACCAACTCCCTTATTTTACAATTAGCTTAGTAAGGATATGAATCCTTCCATGCTCCTCCCTTCCAACCTCACTGCATAAGTATTTTCTTCTTTCCTTCCTAGAATCTTCTTATGTTTTTGATCTTCTGATCTAGACTGCAGAAACACATTCTTCTCACCTCTCTTTCTCATTTATATAATTTTCCAACTGGTGTGAGCTATGAAACATTGTGTCCCTTTGGACCATCTCACCTCTTCATTATTAACAATAATCGCTATTATTATTAACAATAATCACTATTATTATTGAAAGATTAATGTCAATTCTTTTAACTTAGTTAGAGTTCTTTTCGTAAATCGATCACATGTATAGATCGATTTCTTTTTAACTTGATTCTATATCTCTACAAATATTGCAGAAACCGATTTATGAAGAGGCTCTTCCTCCAAACCATTTATATGTGACCACAGGCACAAAACCATAGGCTTATCCATTTAAGCGTTGCCTTATTTTACCCTTATTTTTCTTATTCCATATGACCCCATGTGGTGACCAGGTGCTAAGTTGAATAAGTGCTTGATCACTTGTCAAGATCAATGGTCACATTTTAATTGCATGATGAGATGGATGACTTGATCAAGAGTTTGAGATGAACGAATCTCATTTACTTTGGGTCTTCAGATTTCGGGACTTAGGTAATTTGCTGGTGGTGAAACTCCCGAAGTAAAACTCTCGGAGTGACGTGACTTGCTGACATCACTTGTTGACATGGCATGGGCCGAATGGATGCCACATTTCACTCAGATTCATGATTTACACGTACTTGAACTATTGATTTCATCTTAACATGTGTTATTATCTGACTGTGCCACATGTCCTTGCTGACATGGTTTGCTGATGTAGATCTCTCGATGTGGCACATATTCATATCCTTGATCTAAAGATCAGAATACTATCTGAAATGTATATTAGATCGACGGTTGAGAGTGACATCGGAATTTTGGGCTTCAGGACTTCGAGTAATTTGATATCTCCACTTCATAATTCTTTTGAAGTGATATTCCCCGAAGTGTAACCTCCTCACAAATTTTAACCCAAAATTTTAACGGCTCGATCTATCTGTGATGCTACTTTTCCTTGGTTTAAATCCAACGTATATTCTTCTTTGCTTATCATGTCCTTCCACTTTAAAGTGATCCAACGAATATCGAGAATTCGGGTAATAGAGATCTCAGCCTTTTTCCTTATCCTATCTTTCCACTTAAAGTGATCCAACTGTCAAGAAGGCTCTCAAAGTAGATCAATGATCAAGGATGATTGTGGGGTCCTCAACTAGCATGACCTTTAAGACTATTATCGAGTTCCACAATTGGAAACCACTCGTTGGTAGTGGAACTAATACCAACCGTAGATCTATTGTCGAGTGACCATCGATGGTCGATGTGGATTGTCGAACCACAACTTGCAAGTGGATTAATTAGTCACCCAACCTCCGCAATTGAAGTTGTGCGATTGTTGGTGAGTCAACCACAGTCGTCGATATTTTAATCTATAAGATCTGGCGATCCTGAATAATTGCAAGATTGGAAATAACACATTGTTTAATTTTCCTTTCACTCTCCGCAATCTATCCCTACCGTTGATCTGGCGCTCATGTATCCAACGGTCACGACTTATTCTGATCGATTGGTGGATCAACCATAGTCATCGATCTTTGATTCGATGAGATCTGATGATCTAGAATAATTGTAGGATTGGAAATAACGTATAGTTTAATTCTCTCTTCATGCTCTGCAATCAATCCCTGTCATTGATCTGGCACTTGTGTATGCAACGGTCCTGACTTGATCTGATCACGTTTTTGCACTACGTTTTCTCTTCTGAGCTTCGATCTTCATTCGCTAACCTTCCTAAGCTTAATGTGCATCATCGGTTGTTGACATAAATGAAAATACATGAATGACAGTGTGTCCAACACATGATTGGGGACAAAAAAAATTTAAAATTAATATTGTTTATTATTTTTAATCTATTTCTGTATTTGCATATATCAAAATCCTAGAATACATACCTTTCTTATTTCTTCTATAATTTTTTGTTGGCTTAACCATTTATAGAATGAGTTATATGTGGCACTAGAAGAGGCTTATACCCACAATCTAAAAAAAAATGTTTTGATCATGTTATGACTCTCTTAGCATATAGGAATAAAAGACGTTGTAATTTCAGGCATATGTTAGCTTTGATAATTTTAAAAATACATAAAATTAATATTAAAATTTTCAAAAAATACAATGCACACCAAAAACGAGTTATTTACAAGTATACAATTTTTTGGAACGAAATTCCATCGTTAAGGTACTCAACACCACGAACAAAAACATATACCTTATATTTTGTTGGAAAAATAAGATACCATTGTTTGAAAAAATCAAATTTGACATCTAGTTATTCACAATTTCTAAGAATAAAAGTTGTATATCGGAAAGCTAATTCAATTTCATATGTTTCATATTCTTACACCATATTCAAATTCATTGTAAAAGTTCCTTGAATAATCCCTCCAAGTTAATATAATGTTGTTTTTTCAGGTTAGTTTCATGAGAGACCATCATTAGCTTGCATGAACCCACTCGATAATAGATCCCACCTGAAATTAGCACAAACTGTGGTGCCCAAACTGTGGAAAAAAGTGGACACCATTGCAGCCATGAAAGATGAAAAAAGTTACTTAGAATCTTAGAATAGGCACGCCTCCAAGCTACAACGGTTACTTAATAAAGAAAACAACAACACAAATACCAACACCAAAACGGTAGTTAACCTATCTGTGCGCGATAAACAAAGACGAGCTGAGCGTATTAGAGAAAAGACTTAATTTCGCCGTCTCCCCAACTTCCATACCCATCGATAATATCATTTGTTGCATAGAAGATAGCATACAATACCTCGCCGATGAAGAAAAAGAGATAATACGCCAAGACTGCTTAGTGATTCTGCGCAAAGCGAAACCCCCAAAAAGCAATTTGAGTAAAGAAGAACGCGCAGCTTTAAAGGACTTAAGAAACGATGAAAATTTGGTGATCCTTAGAGCAGACAAAGGTGGAGCCACCGTCCTATGAACCTTAATGATTATAATAAGAAAATGAATGAACACCTTTCTCAGAGTGGCAGCTATAGAAAACTCAATTGCAACCCTATTAAGAAAATTATAAAGCAAGTAAAGAATGCCATCAACAGCTCCAGCCTAAACGAAAGAGTTAAGAAACGTTTAACCGCAAACAATGAAATCACCCCTAGAATCTACGGTCTACCGAAGATTCACAAAGAAGAGATTCCTCTTAGACCCATAGTGAATACCATAGGCTCACCAACCTATGAACTAGCTAAACACGTAACCAAGATCCTTATCCCCTTGGTAGGCCACACTGACTCTTTCATTAAATACTCCAATGACTTTATTAAAATCATTAAAAATGAAAAAGTAAGGCCTCAAGACACCCTCATAAGTTTTGACGTAGTCTCCCTTTTCACCAAAATCCCTTTAGATGAAGCTATCCAAATTATAAAAGAAGTCACTGACCCAGAAACAACTAACCTAGCTGAGATCTTCTTACGCTCCACTTTCTTTAGTTATCAAGGAGAATTCTATGAACAAACCAGCGGCGTAGCAATGGGATCCCCATTGTCCCCCATTGTTGCTAACCTTTTTATGAATTTTTTTGAAAAGAGAGCCTTGGACTCCTTTCCCCTAAAATCTTTAAGATGGAAAAGATTTGTTGATGACACCAATGTTCTCTAGCCCCACGGTAAAGAAGAATTACAAAATTTCTTTCAACACCTAAACAACATATCCGAAGAAATAAAATTCACAATGGAACTCGAAGAGAATGATAGCATCCCCTTTCTAGACGTTCTTATCAAGAGGAAAA
>ML778744.1:21230-36457 GCA_009831015.1 Picea engelmannii
TTTCAACCTTGTGAGCATCAAAAACAAAACTTGCAAACAATCAAGTCTTCAAAAACCAGTGTTCTGATACCAACTTGATCTAAAAATGAAGAAGACTTGAAAAACTTGAAAATTATTGAAAGTGAATGTTATGTGTTTAAAGCAAAAGGATCATTTTGCAACACATAGATTTAAGGATTACTTATGTAAATTATACATAGACAACATCATAATCATTGAACATAAACACATAGGCACAACAGTTGATAAAGGAGTTCACCCCTCTCTTGGGCTACATCTCCTGGTCTAGCTTCCAATGGATCATTATTATTAATTGCTCAAAAGTTCCCAAAAACATGTCTTAAAATGCTCAAACTGACAAACCGACTACTCCAATGGCTTCAGAGCATCCAAAAACCCCTGTCTGGGCTCTTTCGGCACCTCAATCGGTCGAAAACAAAGAAGTTAGGCCTCCTGGAAGTCTCCCTCTTCAACCTTGTTGTCTCTGAATCTACAAAATGCACCCTTCATGATTGAACATGGCTCACACACATTATATGGCATAAAAACCCAGCACCGGGTGCAATCGCGCCAATGGTGAAAATCGTAGAATGGTTAAGGGTGTGCCAGCCCCTAACCGCCTCGACACCTGGGCATATGGTGCATAAAACCATAGGCTTGGAAAATAAGTGGTTAATTCGTTGCAACGGGTGTAACCTCCCCGCGCTCTGGATTAAGGTCACATGGCAAGATATATATAAACCCCGTGACCAGGGGCTCCACCCATCGTAACCCCCGCGCATATTATACCACCGGTCATATAACAAAACCCACGAGCTATATGGTTTAACCCCGCACGCAAATGTTCAGACTATATGACATGGTCATATACAAAGAGAACACGACCACAGGCCGGGGCTAAGCCCCGGCCCGACCCCCCGCCCAATATACAAACTTGTAAATTTAAATACATTCAAATGTATACATTCAGCAAGAACCAACTCGTGGCCCAAAGACCGGGCGGTCGTGCGAAGGCTTTATGCATTGTGGGAGGTCCGAGGGTCGAACCCCACAGACTCTACCATAAATTTTACATAACCATATAAACCAAATAATGAGTGACACGTGGCACCCATGGATTGGGCCACGTGTCCTCATACCATTTTCCATCCAATAGACACGTGTCACTCCCTGATTCGACAATTGCCAACCAATCAACATCTGCCACGTCACTACTGTATGGTCGTACGGTCCTGCCACGTCAGACCGTACAGACTGGTACAGTCAGCATCAAAAAATTTTCCTGTTTGGCTTGATGAACAAATCGTGATATCTTCTCCATATGGAGTCTGTTTGACAAAGTAAATATACCGCCGGAATCAGGAAGACGAGATGGACGTAATGGAACTATTTTCATCGCATTCCGAGCACTTTCAAATTTGAGCAAAATTTGATCCCCTGATCAAATAATGTATGTTAAATATTTCTGGAAATTTAAATGTGTTTGTCATATAGACTGGGATTGGGGCTCCCACGGACCATGAAAATAAATAAGTACAATAATTAGGAATGTAGAAAGAAGAAGTGCGTGACAGTAGAGAGGAAGACCTAAAAAGAAGAAACTGGAAATTATGAGTCTTTGGTTGCATTTTTTTATTTAAAGAGGTAATAACTGGATTGATAAAGAAAACAAGATGACAATATAGAATTAAACTGGATTGATAAAGAAAACAAGATTCCAGTATAGACTTACTATGAAGCCGATGCGTTTTTGTTGTTGTCATTGATGGTCAGTGGAGTCGTGTTGACTGGTTGTTTCCCTTCCTGGATGAGGTTGTCCATTCTCTGTTCGAACCATTCTTTGATATAGCTTCTCATGGGGGGCATGTTGATTTCATCCCAGATTTCTATGTCGTAAAGGTCATTTTCCAATTTCCTTAGATCCATTGAAATACTATGTAGACTCTGTTCAATTTCTTCATTGTGTGCCGCATAGTCCAGTACCCAGTGCTCGATCTCATCTACACGATATTCAACTATGCCGTAAAAGTTTTTGAAAGAAAACCCCTTTAAAATATCAAGTTGTTCATGGAAGGCTTCTTTGGTCATTGACAAGGACTTGAGAATTAAGTTTGGGTCTTGAACCTCATTGGTACTTCTAGCTAAGTCTATTTGGATCAGGCTTGTGAATAATTCTTCCTTTTCTGATATGGCTTGTTTACATGAATTGATAATGAGCTCCAGGTTCTTAACTTTCTTTTGCCAGCGTGCTTTTAATTTTTTGGTTCACTTTGGGGAGGGGAGTTTCTCTTGTCTTATTTTTAGTTCTGATGTGTTGATGGCATGGTTGGAAAAATGGGTCAACACCTGTTCAGAAAAACGCTGATCATTTTTTAAATTCGCCTCAAAATGTTTGAGAAAGTCATTTGCCTTCTTTTGGAAGGAAACTAAATTTTGTGATGTTTCCCAGGATTCAGTAACTAGATGCATTCTTTTGTTGATGTTATTCTCTACAAGGGCTCTAGAGCATGCAGGGAGGGTAGAGGATACTTTCATCTTGGTTGCAGTGGTAGCAGGCATGGTTTTTTCTAAAGCACTGGCAAATTATGGGGTGGCACTGAAAGCCTGCTCAAATTCGTTGAGGCGGTCTTTCAGTCTGGCATTTTCTGCTTCAATTCCTCCAATGGAATCATGAAGAGCATCATTGGTTATTTGGTGAAATATAGAGATTTGGGATGACCGCATATTGCATTTACCTAAAGTTAATCTCTGTGCTAGATTTTCCTTTCCTATTTGTTACATATCTCTTTTCAATGACCATACTTTTAGATTGGCTGTAAAAAACAATGCTCTGGAATACAAAGGATTCATCTTCGTAAAAAAATTTGGTCTCAACTATTTCCACTGCGGACGACCCAATTTTGTGCATGTGCTCAGTTTCAATTTCGGGTTCGTCGGCCTGCCCTGCATTGTTTTTTCTCTTCTTCGTTAGTGGAATTTTGTGAGAGCTATCAATTTTTATGTGAGGAGGGTTCTTATCTCCTCCTCCGTTTGAATATTTCTAGGTTTCTTTCTTACTGGGGTGGGCCATTGAATCTATTCTCCATGATGTCATTCTCTTGGGAATGTTGGTGGGGGACTGGGCAATCTTCTCATCAGATACTTTTCCCTATTGTCTGTACAATTCAGTCACACTTTGCAATGTCTCTGTGTCACAATCGCCAAAAGAAGTATTGTTGTCGTCACTCTCCCTATCTTCGGTCAGGTGTCTATGGATAAAAGAGTTGTTATAGCCAACTTCCAGTAAATGTTCTCGAAAAATACCATCAGGGTCGAACTCTTTTATCCTTTTAGCATATGTTAGGTTTAATTTCTTGAAATGGATGGAAAATTCTTCAATCTTGTTGACATTTCTGCACACGAAGTCTCCGACTTTCCAGGGCAGAGGAATGAACTATTTTTTTTCTTGTCATGGGAAAAATGCAACCAGTGATTGTATTTCCTTGTTATTTCCACAACAAACAACTTGTTCATGATGTGGCATGGAAGGAAAGCAAGATTTTCCTTAGAGACAAAGAACATGAGTACAATGTGATTTTCCTTTTGTTTAAGTGTGCCCTTCTTGTTAAAAAACTTGGTTTCCTAGCCAGACATCCGCGGAGAATCCTTCCCTAACAATAAATCTTTGAAAACTGAGACAAAGACATTAAAAAATTCATAAAAACAATGGGAGGCCTTGTGCCTCAACAGGGCCTAGTACTAGAATGTTACTGGGTCAAATCCACAGTTTATTTTATTGGATAGAGAAACTTTTGGAAATAGACAACAATGCACTATTGCGAAAATCAAGTAGGATAACATATAAAATTTATTCGATTCTTTGAATCATGACAACTGGGAATAGATCTCAATGAAAATTATCTTCCCCCAATTGAAAATGAATTGTTCCTTGAATGTGAAGTACAAAATATAAATAAGTATATGGGAAATGCTTGTCGTGGATGCATGTCCTGTTATTCTTGTAAACAACCAAGCAATTTCCCACAATGGATTTCTAAAGGAACTTACCTGCAACTTTGTGATATCTTCAGTAATTGTTGTTGGGTCTTCGAGGAACTTGACTAAGATGTCCAACCCGTTATCATGTTTTTCTAGGAACTACTTGCAGTCTTGTCCTCTGAATGTCAATGTTGGCTTCGACAATTTTAACTTCTTGCGGAAGACATGAGGTGACAAAGAAATAGGAGAATGGTCGCGTAGTGGAATAATTCTTTGGCTTGGAATATATTTTTTGGTGCACCAAGAGACCACCTCCTTACAGTCAAAAACCTCAGGGACGCATCCTGCATGAGTGATTCGAGAGGTCAAAATCACTTCGTTCTGGGTGGAATGGGATGAATAGTAAAAGTATGCCCTGGACCACTGGAAGTTCTGGTCCTGATGTCCGAAGATATTTACTGTATATCCACAAAACTGTTGTCGACCTGCTGCCACAAGTCTACAAGAGCATTTTCTTTCTCCAGACAATGAATGAAATGAAAATTTGGAAGGGATAAGATAACCCTACACAAATCTTACTCCAATGCGTTTGAATGGGAGATCTCCTCGAGACTTTTGTTCATTAATGAAAATTTGGACGGTTGTTGCATCATGCATTGTTAACATTAAACACTAGTAATTGCATACATAGAAATGCGAACATGGAAGATATGGAAATGAGCGATTAAGCATTGTATATTTCTTGAGTGGACCAACACGATGACGCGTATTTGAGATGAACAATTGGAAGGGACAATATAACTCTCCATAGATCTTGGTTTAATGCGTAATAATGGGATATCTCCTCAAGCGTTTCACTCATTAATGACAATGTTGAAATTTCCTACATCGTTAGCTGTTACCATGAAAGGTTTCTAATTGCATACTAAGAAAGTATGGAGGTTGCGGGTACTGGAAAAAGTAGCTTCAAAATAGGGTTACGAGGTACAATCATTGGAGGTGAGGGCGCAAGGGTCAAATTGTATGTCTCAGAAATTTTTGAGTGCAATATGCGTAACACCGAAGAGATTATGATAGGACAGTCCAAAGGGAAATTTGTATATCACTAGTAAGAGCATAACTAATGTATATCAGGAAGGACAGGAAGTTAGTGGGGATGGAAGGCAGCGATAGATACTTTGAAACATTTGTGATTCATGGTAGAGTGAAGATTGTGAGTTCAAGGATTCCACAGTGTAATTGTAGATCACAAAATTTTTGAGTGCACGATGTATAGCACGGAACAAGAAGCAACAGAGTTCGAAAGAACCAACCTGGAAACCATGACCATAAAATTGGCTAAGAATGGAAAGGAACAATGGTCGGTTAGATTCGTCATGTGAGGATATAGATGGAGATGAAGATATGTCAGCCCGCCAATGCTGGAACCCGCGATCATATAAAAGAGACTAAGTATATAACCACAAAGAGATAATACATGGGAATAAGAAAAGGTAAAAAGGAATAAGGAGTCCACGGTGGAATTGTAAATCATAGAAATTTTGAGTGCAATATGTATATCACGAAACAAGAAGTAGCAGAGTTCGAAAGCGCCAACCCGACAACCACAACCATAAAATTAGATAAGTATGGAAAGGAAAAACGGTTGGTTGGATTCGTCATGTGAGGATATAGATGGAGATGAAGATATGTCAGCCCGCCAACACTGGAACCCGCGATCATAGAAAAGAGACTAAGTATATAACCACAAAGTGATAATACATGGGAAGAATAAAAGGGAAAAAGGACTAAGGAGTCTGTGGTGGAATTGTAAATCACGGAAATTGTGAGTGCAATATGTATATCACGGAACAAGAAGCAACAGATTTTGAATGTGCCAACTCGACAACCGCGGCCATAAAATTGGCTAAGTATGGAAAGCAACAACGATCAGTCAGATTCGTCATGTGAGGATATAGATGGAGATGAATATATTTCAGCCCACCAACATTGGAACCCATGATCATAGAAAAATGACTAAGTATATAACCAGAAAGCGATAATACATGGGAAGAAGAAAAGGGAAAAAGGACTAAGGTGTCCGCGGTGGAATTGTAAATCATAGAAATTTTGAGTGCAATATGTATATCATGGAACAATAAGTAGAAAATTTTGAATGCGCCAACCCAAAACAGTGACTAAGAATTGGAGATTTTGTGAACCCATCAACATGAGGATCCAAAATAGGATGACAAGGTCTCCCCAAAATATGTGAGGCCCCGATGGTCAAATTGTATTGTTCAGAAAATTTGAATGCATAATCTATAACATGAAAGAGGGAACGATGTTGAAACCTGGTAGTCAATTTGTATATTACGGAGGGCCAGATGCCAACTATTTTGTATCAGTGTGTGAAGTTGTCACTAGTAAGAGCATAACCAATGTATATTAGTAAGGACAAGAAGTTAGTGGGGATGGAAGGTAGGGACAGATACTTTGAAACATTTGTGAACCATGGTAGAGTGAATCTTGCAAGTTCAAGGAGTCTATGGTGGAATTGTAGATCACAAAATTTTTGAGTGCAGGATGTACATCATGGAACAATAAGCAATAGAGTTTGAAACCGCCAACCCGACAACCGTGGCCATAAAATTGGCTAAGTATGGAAAGAAACAATGGTTGGTCAGATTCTTCATGTGATTATATAGATGGAGATAAAGATATGTCAGCCCACCAATGTTGGAACCCACAATCATAGAAAGGTGACTAAGTATATAACCAAAAATCCATAATACACAGGAAGAAGAAAAAGGAAAAAGGACTAAGGAGTCCACGGTGGAATTGTAGATCACAGAAATTTTGAGTACAATATGTGAACCCGGTAGTTAATTTTTATATTGTGGAGGAACGGATGCCAACTATTTCCTACCATTTTGTTCAGTTGTCACAAGTAAGAGAACAACCAATGTATATTAAGAACAACATGATGTTAGTGGGGATGGAAGGAAATGACAGATACTTTGAAATATTTGTGAACTGTGGTAGAATGAAGCTTGCGAATTCGAGGAGTCCGTGGTGGAATTGTAGATGACAAAAGTTTTGAGTTCAACATGTATATCATGGAACAAGAAGCAACAAAGTTCTAAAGCACCAACCCAGCAAGCGCGGCCATAAAATTGGGTAAGTATGGAAAGGAACAACGGTCGGTCAGATTCGTCATGTGAGGATATAGATGGAAATGAAGATATGCCAGCCTACCAATGCTAGAACCCGCGATCATAGAAATGCGACTAAGTATATAAACAAAAGGCGATAACACACAGGAAGAAGAAAAGGGAAAAAGGGCTGAGTGCACAGTGGAATTTTAGAGAACGGAAATTTCGAGTGCAAGATGTATATTACGGAACAAGAACCAGCAGAGTTCAAAAGCGCCAACCTAAAACAGTATCCAATAATTGGAAATTTCGTGAACCCAGCAACAAAAGGATCCAAAACGGGCTAAAAAGGTCTCTCCAGAAGATGTGAGGCCTCGACGTTCAAATTGTATAGCTTGGAACATTTGAATGCATAATCTATAACATGGAAGAGTGGACGATGTCATAATCCAATAGTCAATTTGTATATTGCGGAGGGTGTGATGCCAACTGTTTCGTACCAGTGTGTCTAGTTGTCACTAGTAAGAGCTAATTTAGTATTGAAAATAATGTTTTTAGATACTATTAGATAGTTGATAGGGATTACCATCTGTAAACAATGGCAATCTTGACCCCGCTAGCCCTGGATTTTGTCTGTCAATTTGTATATCGTGGAATTGTGAGCATTGTTTGGAGGACACAGAATAATAAAAGTGCAATGTTTAGCGAGCCAGCTTGCAGGTCTTCTTGTCAATTTTTATATCATGGAAATTTGGGTGCTATTTGTAGGGCACGGAGCAATGGAGGCCCAATTTAGAGCCTGCCCACCCAAGAACCCACGATCCAAAACATGGCTAGGTATGGAATGTGGAATCCATACATGCTCTATAAAATCTCATGTCCATACTTTATAGTCCGATAATACACGGGAAGAAAAAAAGGGAAAAAGTATGAAGGAGTCTGCGGTGGAATTGTAGATCACACAAATTTTGAGTGGAAGATGTATATCATGGAACAAGAAGCAGCAGAGTTTGAAAGTGCCAACCTGGCAACCGCAGGCATAAAATTGACTAAGTATGAAAAGGAACAACGGTCGATTGGATTCGTCATGTGAGGATATAGATGGAGATGAAGATATGTCAACACGCCAACGTTGGAACCCACGATCATATAAAGGAGACTAAGTATATAACTAGAAAGTGATAATACACGGGAAGAAGACAAGGGAAAAAGGAATAAGTATCTCACAAAAGAACATCTATTGTTCGCTTATTAATGCAAATCCTTTCGAACCCCTAGTGAGTTCTCACTAGTAAAGGCATAAATTGTAGTCACATAAGTTCTTTGCATGCAATTTGTATATGAAGGAACAAGGGACATAGGTGTTGGATACTGCACACTCGGGACCCTATGATCACATAATTGGCTAAGTATTGAAAGAGATTGGGATCGGTCAGGCTGATGGTGTGAATATATAGATAAAGAGTTTCCAATTTGTGAATCCACAAGGCTATGATCATATAGATGTGACTAAATATAGAACCACAAACGGATAATAGAGGGGGGGGGAAGAGGAGAATTAAGAGTTTTTATACATTCCTGCGGACAAATTGTATATTGCAGAACTCCGGGTGTTGTTTGAAACTCACAAAAAATTTGAAACACAATTTTGAGGTCGTCAATTTGGGAACTCGCAATTGAAAATGTGTGTAAGTACGGAACACGAAAACATTGGACGAGACTTTCTTTCACTAAGCAAGATCTTCTTTGCATGTTTCTGGACAAGTTCTATCAGGATGGTTGGTTGTCCCGACTTTTGCTTATTAATGACGATTTTTTTATGGTTGTTGCATGATGCAATTATAGTATTAAACCATTGGTGTTTCATATCTGGAAAGAAGTACGAGGGTGGGCAGAACATGAAACAATGACTAAGACTTGGAGTTTTCATGAACCTACGAACGTGAGGATCCAAAATAGTGTCGGAAGGTTTCCCCAGAGGACGTAAGGCCCTGACAACAAAATTGTATAGTTAGGAACATTTGAATGAATAATGTGTAACATGGAAGAGGGGACGATGTTGGATTCTGGTAGTAATTTTGTATATGGCGAAGCAGTGAGCACCAATTCTTTCGTACCAGTGTGTCCAGTTGTCACTAGTAAGAGCATAGTTAATGTATATTAGGAAGGACGTGAAATTGGTAGGGATAGAAGGCAACGACAAATAATTTGAATGAATTTAATGTATATGAGGAACCCACAGTGGAATTATAGATCATAGATGTTTTGAGTGCAAGATGTATATAACAGAACAATAAACAACCGATTTTGTAAGAGCCAACCCAACAACCGCGGCCATAAAATTGGCTAAGTATGGAAAGGAACAATAGTCGGTCAGATTTGTCATGTGAGGATATAGAGGGAGATGAATGCATTTCAGCCTGCCAACCCTAGAAACAAATATCATAGAAAGGTGACTAAGTATATATCCAAAAAGTGATAATGGGCGAGAAGAAGAAAAGGCTAGTTCGTATGCGCCAACCCGACAACCGCGACCATAAAATTGAATAAGTATAGAAAGGAATAATAGTCGGTCAGATTCGTCATGTGAAGATACAAATGGAGATGAAGATTTGTCATCCCGCCAACCCTGCAAACGTCGATCATAGAAATATGACTAAGTATAAAATCAGAAAGAGATAATGGATGGGAAAAACAAAAGGGGAAAAGGGATAAGTATCTTCCCTTCGAAAAACCTTTTTTTCGTTTATTAATGGAAATGTTTTCGAACCCCTGCTGGGTTCTCACTAGTAAAAGCATAAATTGGAGATCATTGAATTTCTTTGGCTCCAATATGAATATGACGAAACAAGGGATATAGGTGTTGGATACCGCAAACCCGGGGCCTGGTGGATAGATAATTGACAAATATTGGCGAAGAGAAAGGTTTGATATCTATTTCAATAGTATTCATACTAAATTGTATTAATGGAGAAAGTTTTAATATTTATTTGAATAGTATTTTGCAGGATGCTCTTCGGTTCACAAATTTCATTGAAACCACGAAAGTTTTGACTGCAAGATGTATATAACGCAATAAGAAACATGAATTTGAATTGTGGTTTCAACGATATAAACTCCTTATCATCTATTCATCTTGTATTCCTTGCAATGACATGAGAAAACATTGACTTTCCATAAACATTAATATCTAAATTTAATTTAATTTAATAAAAAATTAGTGTAATTTAAGTAATTAAGGCAGCTTCAGCCGTTCCTTTATTAATGCCAAGATTTTGGAACCCCTGGTGAGTTATCACTAGTTAAATCATAAATTGTAGATCATGGAAGCTCTTTGGTTGCAATATGTATATGACAGAACAGGGAACATAGTTGTTCAATACCGCAAACCCGGGACCCGGTGGCTAGATAATTACCTAAGTTTTTCCCAAGAGGAAGTTTTTATATTTATTCCAATAGTACTCATATTAGTATATATGCACAGATCTTATCAAATAGAAGAAGATGCAATATATGCAAGATATTGAATAGGAACATGGCATCAACACTTGAGTTGCCTTGTTGTAAGTCATTAATTCATTCTATTTACGGGCCTCGAAGAATGCAAGCAGGATGGGTCCTCCAATTTATTTATTTAAGTATAGGGTCGACACCACATAAGTATGGCCTATGAAAAATTATTCTTCAATGTAAAATGTAAGCAACGAACATAGTAGCCTTTATTTAAATTGAAGTAGTGAGCAGCAGAAAGAAAATCTTGTTGTCCATGTTTAATGACACACATGGAAAAAAGGTAGAAAATAAAATGAAAAGCAATACCGGAGATTGGAAAACACTATTAAAAAAAAATCATGATTATTCTATATTCAAATAAGATGGGTTACAAAATATAGCTGAGATTATTTGCCACAATGATTACGATTTGGTCTGCCATCGACCAATAAAAAATATGTACATTGATGAAGCTTGTTGACAGTTTTCTTGAGGATCAAATCCTTTATTCATAAAAAATGAGTTGAATATCAATTTCGGGTCTTGGAATTAATTGGTGCTGCCAACTAGATCTATCCCAGTCTTTTGAATAGCTTGTCTCTTCCAGATATGGCTTGATTTCATTGGTTGGTTATTCAACATTCCATTCTTTTTCAAGTATTAATTTCCCTTTGTCGTTGAAAACTTGGGGTTTAAGGTGATTTCCTTGTAATGTTCCTGAGCATTGACATCCGAGACAACTTAGAAATGTGATTCAAGCCCAATTCAAAGTAGAGGGAGTCATTTTATGTGACATCATCTATGGGATGGGAAAAACATTCAAGTATGTTGTGACTGCTATTCTCCCTGTATTTGATCATCTGTTTGGTTGAAAAGCCTTCCTGAAGATTTTTATGTTGAACTTCTTTGTTTTATTATAGAAAATTGGAAGGAACGTCAAACCCAGCTGCAAAATGTTATTCTGTTGAAGTACATGACTTCTTTAGGAATCACAGGTCTGGTAAGTGTATCAAATGTTGCAGAACGCGTTAGCATAGGTCTGGCAAGTGTATCAAATGTTGTAGATCGCATCAGCATATATCTTTCGTCATAGTGGTGGCATATATGGTGGCCCACATAAAGGTATAGAATGTTCATAGGTGACACCAAATATGTGGAGTCTGTAACTACATCCAGAGGAAAATGAACAAACTTTGAAAAAGAACATGGATTTATGTCAAGTCTATTACCACACTGAGAAGTAGCTCAACAAACTTTGAAATAGAAACTTTCGTAGTGATAATATGTCATTTTATCCACCCATACAGTTTCTATTACCCTCCTCTGGTTACATTCACAAATGGAGTAATACTTCACATCATTCCCGAACATCACATACCATTTTCCAAGCCAAGGTAAGTGCGACGCCCCCGAGGAAGACAAATTCTTGTGCGATCTATAGAACTTGATACACTTGCCAAATATGTGTTGTTGGAAGAAACTGTATACTTCAACGAAGAAGTATTTTTCACGTGACCTGTAAATCCATTACAAATCCCAACAAGAAAACAAATAAGATCAACAAACAAATCTCTAGGCAGGATTTTCAGCCAACCAAAGCATCAAATACAGGGAGAACACCAACTGGAAGATACTTGTTCTTTTTTTTTCCTCCTCTCTGATTTTCTGTTGGATAACATAGTTTATTTTTTACTCAAATCTCACATCACATAAAATCAGTCTCTCTTCTTTCATTTGGGCCTCAATCGCATCTCTAAGTTGTCTTACATGTCCATGACTAGGAACATTAGAACAAAGGCACCCTAAAGCGCAACTCTTTGATGATAGAGAGAAATGGAAATAGGTATTTAAAAGCAACTCTGGATGATCTTCCATAGATTTTGTGTTAATTTGTTTTAATGACAGATGTTCTCAATATTTTCGCTTATTAATGCCAATATTTTCGAATATGTACGTTGAATATTGACTAATAACATGTATTAACATTCCCATATCCGAGCAAATTCTCAAATCTGGCATCTAAGATATGCACAATATTAAATATGGACATGACATCAAGGCCTCTGTGGGTGACATGTTTGTGGACTATGTTGAAGCCTTTAAGAAAACTAAAAGAGGCAATTTTATTTATTTATTTATTTTCAAATTCAAAATGCAGGCAAAAGATATTACCAGATCCCATAATATTCGCCTGTCTATTCATTTTAATGGGAGATGTCCTTGAGCTTTCCACTTATTAAATCCAATATGTTTTAACCTATCTAGTTGGTTGTGACTTTTGAAAGAATAATTAATGTCTATTGGGAACAACGGAAGGTAGCGGGGATGGAGGGGAGCGACAAATGATTTTAAATTTTCTGAACCCAGAAAAGTGTCAACCCACCAAACTTTGAAAACTCAACTAAGTATGGAAAGGTACATAGTATAGACAAACTCGTCGCAGGCAGAGGCACAGTTGCAAGTTCGAGGAGTGCGGGGTAGAATTGCAGAGAACAAAAGTTCTAGGTGCAATATGTATACATCAAACATGAGATTCCATAGTTCAATAGCACCTATCCACACAACTGTGTCCATACAACTGGCTAAATATGCAACCAAATGACAGTCGGTCGGAATGACCATAGAAACGTGAGAAACTATAGAACCAAAAACGCAATTTACAAGAGGGAAAAAAAAGGGAGAGAACAACTATATCTCTCACATAGAAAAACATACTCCCATAACTATGAAACCATAGTAAGACATAAACCATGGAAAAAACATCCAAACTTTTAAAAATTGACTAAGTATGGAAAGGTAGGTAGGATAGACAAACTCATTGCAGGCATAGGCATGGTTTCCAGTTCGAGGAGTGCGGGGTCGAATTGTAGAGCACATAAGTTCTAGGTGCAAGATGTATACACCAAACATGAGCTTCCATAGTTCGATAACACCTATCCGTGAAGTCACATCCATAAAACTGGCTAAGTATGCAACCAAACGATAGTCGATGGGAATGACCAAAGAAACGTGAGAAACTATACAAACAGAAACACAGTTTACAAGAGGAAAAAAAAAGGGAGAGAACAACTATATCTCTCACACAAAAAAACTTACTCTCATAACTATGAAACCATAGTAAGATATAAACCATGGAAAAACATTGCCAGCTATGAAATATAGTTTGAGGCCGACAAACTCTGGTTCAACACATAAGAGATGCAATTTACATCGGCTCCAATTTTTTTGTATGTTATTTTATCTTAATAGTATTTTATGGAGAGTCAGCTACAAAACAATGTAACAAGAGATCCAACTGTGGATGCAGCACCCCAGCATTGCAAACCCTAGGAAAACAAGAACAAGCAGCAAATAAAAACCGAGTTAAGAAGCACCAAAAGGCCCAACTGCAGCCACAGGACCCCAACTCTGCAAATTCGAATCAATCAACAATAAACAACATACAACGAACAAAGAAGCAAGCAACAACCAGCCCACCAGAAATGATGCAGTTCCAATCATGGTTGCAAAACCCCAAACATGCAAACTGCAACAAGACGAATAGGAAATCAAGAACAACAACAAAAGGCAAATAAGAAATCAGTGGAGATGCAAAAAGCAAGCATGAACCAGTGAACCAGCAATGTCGCTGAAGCATATTGAAAAAAAAATGGAAGAAAATGTATTGTAACAAGCCTGCAAAGTAAACATTCAACGTTGCCAAGATTGTTAGGTAAAAATTTAAGTCTGTCAAAAATGATCTGTAAACATTTAAGAAAAAAATGCAATGTGGAAGGTATCTAACGTACCCAAAAAAAAATATTATAATTTATGTAACAATAGTTCGAACACTAGAGAATGTATTCGAGGGCCAAACTTTGGATATGCTAGCATATCAAACATTTCCATAAATTTAGGTAGAAGAAAATGCTAAGACAAACATTCGAACTAATGCTAGCATTAATCCATGTTCAAGCAATACATACGAAAAATATATGATTCAAAAATATTGTACACGATAAAAAAGTATGGATATGTTAACATATCAAACATTGGGAATAGTGAAGCCGACAATAAGACCTCCAACCTGTTATCCAATCAAATCACTACATATATGGTACTTTTTAGTATATAAAAATCAATGTTTTTAGTTCCCTGGCTCCAACAATAGAGATTATGCAAATATTTGTGGTCAAAGAACAAACTAATATGAAGTCAATGAGTTATTGATCACTATAGTCCCTCTATTCCTACGACAGGGACTAATAAGAAAAATGTGTACTTCCCAGGTGGATTCACATATCAGTTCTGATAGAATTGAGGCAAAATTTGAATTCATGTCAAACATAAAGAGAGTTAAGAAAAAGTGATGAGTGTGAGTTTCGATGGTAAAGAAGACATATGATAAGGTTAAATATACTACTATTATCAAGACCTAACCTTTGACACTTTATATCCACAGAAAAATCTATATGAAAGGAGCAGTTCCAAGTTACACCAACAACCACTTAATGTCAAAAATCAACTTCCTAATATACCCTTAGGTTATTGGTAATCCCAGTTTGATTTGCACAATTCCATTTAGGAATTACCTGTCAGTGTGCATAACTCAAAATAACAAGTCTTATAGAAATAAATTCATAT
>ML778744.1:55865-70706 GCA_009831015.1 Picea engelmannii
CCCTAGACAAATGGTTAAATCTATTAGAAGGTTATTTCTCTGTTCATAATTTTTTCGACAGGGAAAATATCACCTTCACACTCCTTAAAGCTCTCCCCCATGTCAAACATTGGTGGGAAACTTAATGGGAGAAAATTTCCACATAGGAGTTTGGAATATATGGGGTCGAGACCACTTGGGAGTTTTTTGTGGATGCAATATTTCCCTGTTGGAAACTATGAGGACCAGTACATGAGATGGACCACACTGTAGCAAGAGAGGGGCCAAGTAGTTTCAAATTTCACCAATACCTTCAATACCTTGCACACCAAGCTGGGTATCAAAGACTTCAAATGACATTTGGTTCTGAAATACTGTGGGGCTCTACAAAGATACATCCAAACTGAAATGGATTTTCTAGATATCTCATCACTCGGTGCTTCTTATCGATATGTTGTTAAAATCGAGTAGAAATTTAAGCACCAGAACAAACGGGAGTTTGGGTCTGAAAATCTACAACAACCAAAGTATGATAAAGACAACCCTAATAAATAGTCTCCCGAAAACCAATCCAAACCACAGGAAAAGAAGGGTCACAAGAATACAAAGAAGGACATCATAAAATGGTGTGATTTCTACAAAATCCCCTGGCACAACACCGAGGAATGTCACTCAAAACATTCATTGGTGGCCAATATCAAAGACAAGGAGATGACCCCTGATTCTGAATCCGATTATGAAAATATTGGTAAAAGATAGATCATTGACGTAGACCCCACTATTATTTTTGTGACCACAACAATTCAACCAGAAGAACCAACAGATCCTAAAGAGGAGGTGCACCTTTTTCATTCAAAGATGTGGGTGAAGGGGACCTCGCTTCATTTTATTGTTGATAGCAGAAGAAAGAATAACCTCATCTCAACAAAGGTCATCAAACAGTTGGAATTGTCGACAACACCACACCCGTAGCCATACAACATCGGGTGGCTTCGCCAAGGACGAGATCTTGGTGTCAGCCAACAGTGTCGATTGTCATATGGCATCCAACCCTTCAAGGATGAGGTATTATGTGATGTTTCCCCACTAGATGTCTATGATGTTCTCTTGGGCCAGCCATATATGTGGAAGTTCCATGTTGTTTATGAGTCTTGACCCCGTAGTGTCATTGTTACTTTGGGGGGTCATCTCTACAAAATACCAGAGGTAGTTCCAACTACTATCTCACCTAAACAATGTCACAAGGTAGTATCTCATACTACAAAATTAAGCTTCTTCACAATCTGTTCAAAAGGTGAATAGGAGGATATTGAAACCACTACAGCCTCATCCCAAGCACCTTCTATCCAACAGAAGAGGGTCAACAAGATTGCAACAAAGAGAAAATATTATGTCTGCACACAAACATCTCATGTATCCCGACTGGTTGAATAGATTCAACCCCACCAACAATAGGTTCATGACAACCTTCCACAAACCAAGCAATGCGACATCTCCAACAAGGCAAACAACTCACCAAGATTCAGATTCAACAAACACTTCCCCCTCTCCCCCGAGAACTCAACGCAATGGAGACCATTTATTCCTAAGGAGGGAGGATTGATCTAGGTGGCTATCGGTGGCCACCTACCTTTTCCAACTCTCTCAAAACAATTTTCTAGCAATTTTGGCAATTTAATATTTTTGGCAGTTTTTCGGGTCTTGAACTTCTAGAGCCGTTTTGAGGCCCTAAATGACATTTTTTTGGAATCAAACTCTAGAGAATAATAGTTTATGCCAAACCATAATATTTGTTGTTAGTTGTTGTATTCCTCGGATAAAACTTTCTAACGATGTATCATATGCGTCAAATGGAGATCATTGCAAAAGTTACGACCCTGTGAAGTTGATGTACTGACTTACCCAAACGAGACACACATGACTTTTGGCGCTTCATATCCTAGGGTTAGGTTTTTGGATGTCTAGGGTTTTTGACATTCCTATTTATTGTAAAAAGGCCTTTAGAGCCTCACTGTAATCATCTTCTTGTGAATGTGAGTAGCCATCACATCTCTTCTCAGAGATAAGTTGCCACCATTCTAGCGAGCCTTTCACTCTATATTTTTTTAGTCTCTGTACATTTATTTCATTAATATAAATTGTGTATTATTGTATCTCTGTGTTTATGGTTGCATCTCTAATACATTTTTGTTATATTATTGGATATCCGTGATATCTCTATGCATTTATTTATTATATCTTCTCTCTCATTTCCTACTGAAAATAATCTGGATCAGTGGTATCAGAGCAGGCTTCTCTTGATCATTTTTCAGTGCATGTCCCCGATGAGGTCCGAGTATAGCAAGTTGGTTCTCGAGCTTGTATCTCTTGAGGAAAATCTCTCTCGCACACCCAATAAACCCTCAATGGTGAAAGAAAATAAAAACGACAGAGAAGACGATTCTATCAATATGTTTCTTGAGCAAGCTCTCACGCTTCAAAGGGACAAAATGATGGATAATTTTTCCGACATACTTCAACACATGGAAATAGGAACAAACACATCTTCATCAAACAACCACTTTGGAAGCACCTCTCCTTTCAAGGTACAGGTTAATTTTGATATTCCCATATTTGAAGGTCAGATAGATGCGGATGCCCTAGAGAAATGGATAAATCTGCTAGAAGGTTATTTCTTTGTTCATAATTTTTTTGATAGGGAAAAGATCACCTTCACACTCCTTAAAGCTCTCCCCCATGTCAAACATTGGTGGGAAACTTACTGGGAGCAAAGTTCCATAGAGGATTCTGGAATATATGGGGTCGAGCCCACAAGGGATTTTTTTTTGGATGCAGTAAAGGAATAGTATTACCCAATTGGCAACTATGAGGACCAGTACATGAGATGGACCACATTGTGGCAAGAAAGGGGCCAAGAAGTTCCAAATTTCACCAATACCTTCCATACCTTGCACACCAAGCTGGGTATCAAAGACTTCGAACAACATTTGGTTCTGAAATACTATGGGGTTCTACACAGATACATCCAAACTTAAATGGATTTTCTAGACATCTCATCACTGGGTGTTGCTTATCAATATGCTATTAAAATCGAGCATAAATTTAAGCACCAGAAAAAAAAGGTTGTTTTGGTATGAAAAACTGCAACAACCAAAGTATGATAAATACAACCCTAATAAACAGTCTCCCGAAAAGCAGTCTAGGCCATAGGAAAAGAAGGGTCATGGGAAGACAAAGAAGGACATCGGAAAATGGTGTGATTTCCACAAAAGCCCATGGCACAACACCGAGGAATGTCACTCAAAATAGTCATTGGTGGTTGAGATCAAAGACAAGGAGCCAAACCCTGATTCAAAATATGATTCTAAAAATACTGGTAAAAGACAGATCATCAACACAGACCCCACCGCTATTCTCGTGGCCGCGACAAATTAACGAGAAGAACCAAAATATCATGAATAGGGGGAGCAACTTTTTCATTCATAGATGTGGGTGAAGGGGACCCCGCTGCATTTTATTGTTGATACCGGAAGCCAAAAGAACCTCATCTCAGCAGAGGTCATCAAACATTTTGGATTGTTGACAACACCACACCCACATCCATACAACATCAAGTGTCTTCGCCAAGGACGATATCTCCATGTCAGCCAATAGTGTCGATTGTCATACAACATACAACCCTTCAAGGATGAGGTATTATGTGATGTTTCGCCACTAGATGTCTATGGTGTTCTCTTAGGCCATCCATATATGTGGAAGTGCCATGTTGTTTATGAGTCTTGACCTTGTAGTGTCATTTTTACTTTGTGGGGTCATATCTACAGAATACCAGAGGTAGTTCCAACTATTGTCCCACCTAAATAGTGTCACAAGGTAGTATCTCATACTACAAAATTCAGCTTCTTCACAATTTGTTTAAAAGGTGAACAAGAGGATATTGAAACCACTACAGTCTTGGCCCAAGCACCTTTTATCCAACATAAGAGGGTCGACAAGACTGCAACAAAGAGAAAATATTTTGTCTGCAAACAAAAATCTCAGGTAGCCCGACCGGTTGAACAGATCCAACCCCGCCAACAACAGGTTCATGACTGCCTTCCACAAACCAAGCAACGCGACGTCTCCAACAAGGAACACAACTCACCAAGATTCATATTCAGCGAACGCTTCCCCCTCTCCCCCGAGAACTCAATGCAATGGATACCATTTCTTCCTAAGGAGGGAGGATTGATCTAGGTGGATATCGGTGGCCACCCACCTTTTCCAACTTGCTAGAAACAATTTTCTGGCAATTTTGGAAATTTACTATTTTTGGCAGTTTTTCGGGTCTTGAACTTCCGGAGCCGTTTTGAGGCCCTAAATGACATTTTTTGGTCATCAAAATCTGGCGAATATTAGTTCGTTTCAAACCATGATATTTGTTATCAATAGTTTTTTCGTCAGATAGACCTTTCTAATGATGTATGATATGAAAGTTGATGTACTGACTTACCCAAACGGAGCCCACGTGACTTTTGGCACTTCATCTCCTAGTGTTAGGTTTTTGGATGTTTAGGGTTTTTCCCATTCCTATTTATTGTAAAAAGGCCTTCAGAGCCTCATTGTAATCATCTTCTTGTGAATGCGAGTAGTCGTCACATCTCTTCTCAAAGACAAGTTGCCACCATTCTAGCGATTCTTTCACTTTGTATTTTTTTACAGTCTTTGTACATTTCTTTCATTAATAAGAATCGTGTATTACTATATCTTTGTGTTTATGGTTGCATCTATGATACATTTTGGTTATATTATTGGATATCCATGATATCTCTATGCATTTATTTATTATATCTCCACTCTCATTTCGTGTCGAAAATAATCCAGATCACAATGTCTAGTGAAGGAAATCAGACTCTTAATCCAAACCAAGCTAATAGCCAAAATAAATGGTCATCCAAGATCTTCAAACCGTTAGACATGAAAATCATACCAGGATACCCTAGGAAAATTCCCCCTAAGTATGAGAAATGGTTTCCTAAATTCACTAGTAATGATGTAGTCAGTGCCGAGGATCATATGAGTAATTTTTGGGCCTTCTTTCAGCTTCATCCCATCAGTGATGATGCTGAGGATTTAGCTATGAAATTGTTCTCTGCTACCCTCCATGATGGAGCTAGACAATGGTACAATGGTCTCCCCGATGCTAGTATTAAAAACATGGATAAATTGGAGGAAATATTCCTTAAAGGATGGAGTGTCAAGGAAGACCCCAACATGTTGTTTATAAGGCTAAATAATCTCACAAAATAAGCAAATGAAACTGTTAGATAATTTGATGATAAATTTGAAAATTTAATGCAAAATATCCCAATAATCCATCATCCTTCTGATAGTTTCCTTCTCTTCCTTTACAGAACAACTGGGATATCTCCTCAAAGAAAAATCCCCTAAAACAATCCAAGAATCCCAAGAGGTAGATGCAATGATTGAAGACAACCTATCATCATTTAGAGTCAAGCCTTTCTCTACCCCAAGAGTCAAAATGGATGCTAAACCTAAGATAGTCCATAATGATGAACCAAAATCAGATATCAACGCTAGCTTGGAAAAACTACAACTGACTGTAGATGGCATGGTAAAAACCCAAGAACTAATGATGAATAGGAATGTCAATCTAGAAAGAGCTTAGAAAGAAGCTCCTAGGGTTCCCTACAAAGGGAAATTTCAGAAAGGGAATCAAGTCTTTAGACCAAAGAATGGTCAAGAGTTTCCTAATACTTTAGCCCCCAAAAATGTAGTAGATGAAAAACCTTGGTGCTTACAGTTCAAAGACTCACATATGGAGCATGAGTGTCCTCTTAACAATGGTGAACATGACCAATTGAATCTTGTTAATCATACCATTGAAGGTCATCAATATTTCCTTAATGTTACACTTGAAGAACATCAAGAAGGCATAAAGGAATCATCCATGAAGGATAGGATGGAGGTGATAAATAAACTTGACAAAGAGTTGAGAGAAAAGTTGAAGAAGCAAGAATTCCAAGTGTACACTAGGAAAAAATGAATGAACGAACCTTTCTCTATTGGGCCTGTAATTTCACAAAAAATACCTCCACCTATGAACATACTTCATCCTAAAAATCCTCCCAAAAATGATAAGGTGGATTTGAACTTTGATTTTGAAGGTGAATTGGAAAAAATGCATGTGACCATTCCATTAAGGGAATTCATCAAGGTCCCATCTATAAAATAAAGGTTCAATTTTTTTTTCAAAACTTCAGATGAGCCAATGGACCCTCCTATCATGTTATAAGCATATCACTTTAGGGTCCAGTATGATGGTCACCCACCTTTCTTTATAATCTTGTTTATTAATAACAAATGCCTTAACAATTGTATACTTGATTTAGGGGTAGGTGATATTATGATGTCTTTGAAGGACATGGAGAAATTATTCCTAAAGGCCACACAACCTTACAAGAATGTGTGCGAATTTGAATCCAGAGCCATACCCACTCATGGGGTAGTTGAGAATGTTGAAGTTTAACTTGGAAGATACCCTGAGAGAGTGATCCACATGGATATTGTGGTAGTGGATGTCCTAGATGTATGTGGAATGCTTTTGTCCAGGAAGATTTCTGAAATGTTGGGAGGAACCTTAGAGATGGATCTAACTTACATTAATGTGCCTATGAATGATGGAACAAGAAGACACCTCCCTAATGTGTCGATGGCCAAGGTTCATGTGCAGGAAATTGATGATGATGTTAGAACTAGAGAAACACATGAGCCAATCAAGGAAAGCCTTCTTGTATTTCCCCCTAATGATCTTCCTTTCACTTCAGACGAAGAATTTGATCAAATAAAATGGCCAAAGAAGGAAGAATACTAGAAACTACGAGACAAATACAAGGACAAAGAAGTTGGGATTGTCAAGCTATTAAAGAAAGGATAGGATGACATATTGATCATTCCGACCCAGCAAGAAGTCTTCACAGCAGAATCCCACCCTCCTCCCTCAAAACAATATACTAGAGTTATACAAGAAATAGTCAAATTCAAAACAAAGGATTACCAAGAGGGAGATATGGTTTGGATGTGGGATACAAAGAAGGGAGAGCCTACTAATGTCAAAGGGAGTGCACAATTTTGGCTTGGAAATTTCAGAGTCAGAATGAATTCAGTCAATGATTCCTACTATCTATCCACATTGGAAGGAATAAGACATCCATTACCGGTTAGTGGACACCTCACCAAACCCTATCAAGGCGAAAAGACTTGACTTCACAGGTAAGTATAGGTATGTAGGTAGGCATTTGCATTCATTGTATATACCATTTGCATATCATATTAGAGTAGTGTAGTTATATTTCCATTTTTATATATGATTTCTTACTTGTATTTCATTATATCATATATGATCCAGGGGTGATATCACCACCCCAAGAGATTATTGATCATTTTTGTTGAGATCTAGTAGGTCATAGGTCATGCCAGAGATGTTGATGTTCTCATGCACTATACAGTGAGCACATGTCCCCAAGTTGGAGGCATATGTTATCCCCTATCCTAGGTATAAATAAGGATATTATGTCTCGAGGCCCACAATTACTAAACATGGAGTACCGAGAGACATATTGACTTGATCTTGGCCCTGGAGGGCCCATATTTTCTTCAACACCTACTATCTGTTAGCACCAACAACGTTCATCCCATCGGCCTGGTTCTGAGGTAGTAGTGGGTCATGCACCATGCGGTAATGAGTCTGGGTATCATGGTACGTGTCACTCTTATTCTCAAAAAATTTGAATATGGGCATTGACTTCTCTTTTGTTTCATGATGTTTTCTTGGAAATTATACCTTTTAACTTGACCATACCTAGGGGGATGACAGAGTGCCCTAGTAAGTTGGTTCCCTTAGGGATGAGTTTCCACTGGGTGGGTCTATGAAATTTCATCATCCATTCCTTCCATACTTATCAATTTTCATCATTTTCCCTCTCATCTATTCCCTACATTGGTTCAGGCATTGGGTTTGCCAAGCTAGTAAGGGTTGTACCTTGCCTTGCGGGAAGAAGGGGCTAAAGCTCCAGAGGTTAAAAGCAGCTGGAAAAAGTTAAAATCCAAGATCAAACCTTGAGATTCTTCACCCAAGGAACCCCGAGAAATCAATAAAAATATTCTCAGTAAGAAAAGGGAGGGACCCATAAAATAAAATAAAACTCAAGACCTAGTTGGTGGATAGGGGGTCTCATCATGAGCTAGCCTATTAGGTCCATGGGCATGTAGTGGTATGCCACTACTATTCATCTGGTCACCATGCCAAGGTAGTGTATCTTGGTGGTGTAGCTGAGATAAAGGGGGTCTCATCACGAGTCAGTCTTCTCATCTCCGTGAAATGCTTGTGGGTAACACTGTCACCACTAGTCACCATGTCAGGGCAATGTCCTCTAGCTATTATATTAAAAGAAAGAGAAATAAGACAAAGAGTAAAAAGGAATTGAATGAGATAGGAAACAATCTCATCCATCTCAAGGTGCAACTCACCCTCTACAAAGGCACCCATAGGTAAGACCTACATTTACCTGTTATCACTGCACCCCTTGCCCAAACATCCCCTACACCATCTCATGCATTTACATGACCTAGATTTTTCTTCACCTGGAAACACCCCACACCTAAGGAGGATTATCCCAATAGGACATCCTGAGACCTTCTCCAAACCTATATTGTTAAATAACATCACGTCTTTGAACATTCATTTGGGTCAAAGGGGGTTTGATGCACATGTTTGGGTAACTTGATTATTAGATGTGATTGAAATTGCTATGATACTTGTGACTTATGAGCCCATGAATGGTGTAATGTTTTTTTTTGTAGGACCATGCCTAATGGATAGGTACATATGGGGAGATTATTAGATCATACCTCCATGGGGCTAAAATCCCACTAGATGGTTGTTGAGACCCCAACCCGGGGCAGAGGGATATTGGAGGCTTACACTAAAGAAAAGGGAGGATGTTCCACCAGAGGCACTTTGGAAGGCCTTGAACGAGGGGGGTATTTCCCTCCCACCATGACATTGGCCCTTGAATACCCCTAATGTCATCATTTTGAGCCTTGACGTCATCCAACTGGGGTTTTATGCATGAGGAGGGCTTGATAGGAACATTTGGTAGTTTCCGAGGGGTTTTGAGCCCTAACATTTCACTTTGGAGGCCTATCGTTTCAAGAAGGGGCCTAAATTCACCCTAGGAGGGGCATGACGTTAGCCCTGAAGGATAAAATTAGGGGTTTAATTTTCAATTTTATGTAAAACTTGATTTTTGATGTAAAATGGCCATGTTGTCCTTTTTTGACCTAAAATGTAATTAAAGGTCACTTGTATTGCATAAATAAGGGAAAAATATCTTATATTTTTCATCATATTTCACTCACACAAGTGTGAGATATGAAATTCAACCTCTTTTAAGGTTTATTGGCTGAATTAAGTGGTGCACATCTCTTGGAGGAAGCTTATCTTGGTGTATTTTTTCATTTTCATGGTGGAAAGTCTTCAACTAGGGTTTGTGGCTAGATTAATTTTGATGAAGTAAGTAGAAATGTGAAATCCTTATTTATTTTGATTGTTTATGGTTTATTTACTTGTTCATTTATAAGATTATCAAATTGCTAGTGTGAAACCCTAGGAGAAAAGCACATGTTATTTTCCTTTTCGTAATAACTCTTCACCTACTTGATTTTTCTAGAAGACACCTCCCTTGAAGGATATACTAGGGCCCTACATTAATAGTACTCTAGTATTATTGCTTCACCAAATCTTTCATATTTTATTCCAATATTGACCTAAAGAAGAAGGAAATCGCTAGGGCCTAGGGTTACCTACTTCCTAACAAATTTTCCTTCTAGGGTTTTGGATGATTGAGGCCTTAGGTTACTAACACCTCAACCCTCCTCCCTCTTCCTTTAGCTCACCTATTATAATTTGTGTTTTCACTCTAAGAATTTAAGATGCAATATTGACTCCATTTACCCTAAAAGGAACTAATTCATACCTTGCAAGTGATTGATTGACTAAACAACTCTCAAACCATCTACCTTAAGATTTTTACTAACCATTTCTAACTTAATATTAGACTAACCTATTAAATACTTTGTTGTTGTTGCAAAATATTTCTACAATCGTCGATGAAAACAAAAAATTCATCTTAAAAGAAAGTTTTAAATATGATTATACATTGCCTTCATTGCTTTTGACAATTACTAGCATTTTGTCAAGTTTATGCTATCATTTTTGGTCATTATTGAAGCTTTATTGAAACATAATTGTGAAGCTATTGCTATATGTACATTGATGTTATAAATACTTATGTTGCTTCAGATTTTATATCAGCTTGTGCTTTTTTTTTATCAAAGTCTACAGTTTTATAAAGAACTAACATCATATGGTACTTGCAAATAGTATTTTTCTTGTTGTCTTGTTCTGGGCAGGTACACTTAAATATTACTTTTCTTCATCTCATTAAAACATTTGGAAATTTGATCAGAGTGACCTGTGTGAGGGGTGGGACTTTTTTTATACTCTTACCTCAACCTTCTCAAACCCCTTGGTCATTAGGGACGTCTCCCCTAGGGTACCACTTCTAAAGAGAAAGATGTGTCTTGTTTAGGTGACAGTGATAGGACAACCTCATGTTACGCCAATTTATTATTCACTTGCCTTTGGATTGAGCAAGTAAAAATTGTGTGATAACAAGTGTTTATTAATTGGGTTGGTTGTCATTGATGTCAACCCTTGAAGATATTATGGTAGTGAATTCCGGTAGCACAATGGTTTGGGTAATGGACCCAAGTTATTTTTATGTATAATGGTATGAGTTTTGATATATTTGCAGTTAATACTATTCCATATGGATAGCACATGTCATGCCATTTTCGGTGGTATGTGGAACATCACATAACTCCTCACGGTTAGAGAGTTATGGCCATGTGAAGTTGGAGAACCCTCATGAGTCATCTAGAAGCCCCAAAAGGCTAGTCAAAGTGGTTGCAAAGAAGAAATTTTTTAAATAATAAAGTGAAGTGATGAGTGTACTATAAGTCAAAGTGGATACAAAATAAATTATTTAAATAATAAAGTTAATGGATAAATTACTAATTGGACAAGTGGTTAGAAGTGGGTTAGCCCTAAAATAAGGAAAGTGGGTTAAGATGGTTAGAAGGTAATTTAAATAATAAAGTGAAGTGATGAGTGTACTATAAGTCAAAGTGGATACAAAATAAATTATTTAAATAATAAAGTTAATGGATAAATTTCTAAGTGGACAGGTGGTTTGAAGTGGGTTAGCCCTAAAATAAGGAAAGTGGGTTAAGATGGTTAGAAGGTAACCCCTTGAGGAAGCTACATGAAAGTATAAATAAGAGGCAAGGGTCTCTCACTTTTAATCACACTTGAGAATATTGAATAACTACAAGTGAATGAGGTAACCAAAGGATATCTAAGTCTAATTTCATAAGGAAGGTGAAGTAAAGAAGGCCGAAATTCAAGGGACGATAAATTATTTTGATGATGCTTTCTAAGGTATGTTATTTATAGGTCATCTCACCATTTTCGCAATAATTTTTTTTCTAGAATGATTTAGACCGTGAAATTGGGAGGTCATTGAGGAAACATATCCAAGTATCTGTGATACACATTCCATGTTGTGGGTCATTGCATTTTTGGAGTTACACTCAATGGAAAATAGGGTTTGTGGCTAGTCCTGAAACTAGTCTAAACAGGTGTTTCGGGTAAAAACTTCATAACTTCTTCATAACAGATCCAAATTCAGTAAGAGAAAATGTATTGGTTAGATTATGGTATTTAGTATTATGTGTAAAATTTTCATATCCATACAACAAATATTCTGTGCAGGGCACTCTCTACGAGTTTGTTCTCTAGAATAAGACAGAATTCAATAAGATATGTCATTTTTTCTATAACTCCTTTTATGAGAGTATTCAAGTAGTGAAACCTAGAGGAATTGCATAAAATACACTGAGGAACATTGTGTACTATTTTTAGATATTTATTCATTACAGGTACATAGTTATAATTATTGCAAGTTAGGGTTGTTGACTAATCCAAAATTAGTCACGTGAAAGTAAAGTAAAAATTGATGAAAATGCTAGTCTATTGTTGTTAAAGTTAAGGAAGTTTTGAAGGTATGTGATCATATACACCATGTCTATTACAAAGTTACAAATCAGATTTGGATGATGAAATTGATGAGGGATTTTGGTTGAGGTAAATGTTGGGTACATGGTTGAGACAAGTAGTTGATGAGTTGACACATACGTGAGGTGTATAGTTGATGATGTTGGTACATCTTGATGTGTCATAGTTTATGTATATTTGATGCATGATTGGTACATATTAGGTGCATGGTTGATGCACTCGTTGATGGTATAGGTTGAGGTACAAGTTGGTGCATGATTGATGCACTTGTTTATGGTACAGGTTGATTACAGGTTGTTTAGTACAGGTTGATTGGTACAGATTTACAGTAGTATATCTAACAGTGATAGTGTGACAGTGGTTCCATCATTCTACTTCTACATTAGGGAGGTTGTATGGGGCAAGGACAGGTTGTTGTAGCCACCTTCCGATTGTAGTCAGAGAACATAGGGGGTTATAGCCTCCTTTTGGTTGTAGCCAAATAATTGGGGAGTTGGAGCTTCCCTAAGGTTGTAGCCTGAGAAACTACGGGGTTGGAGCCTCCTTCCAATTGCTGTGAGAAAACAAAGGAAGTTGGTGCTTCCAATGAATGTAATTCTTAAAGACATATAAGAAAATGAATTTCTTGGTTTTCTCCTTATTTGGGTTTCCACATAAAAACACCAGTGTACTGTGTATGTGTATGACTGCTCATTTTTTCATTGTTTATTTACTTTGCAACTATTGGATGATAATGCTACATTGATATAACACTTTCATTTTATGGATTAGATTTCTCTATTATTGATTCACCCCCCCTCTCAGTAATCCAACAACAGGAACCAACCCAAAAACATATGAGGATACCAATCCTTTGTAGGAACCAACCCACAAGAAGATGAGGAAACCAGTCCTCCAACTCAAAAATTTCAGGTAGCAACCTATTAATGGATGAGGACACTAGTCCTCTTGAGAACTAACTCAAATATTTTAGGCACCAACCTGCTGATCAATATCTGACTCAATATTTTTGTGCTCCACCCTGCAACCCTTAGTTTTTCATTTGTTTACAAGAAAATATTGTGCTACATTCAATTTATCCTTCTTTATCTAAAATAATCCAAAAAAAAATTCTAGAATAGAGTCACTTTTGTACAAGGATATCATAATTGTACCATATATTCTACAATGTATAATTATGCATTCTTACCACTTGAATAGACAATCCTTCCTTCAACCCCTCATCAAAGTTGGAACACATTGTTATTATTCCAGAACTGGTTTCCTCATATCTTTGTAGTCACGAAAGCACCATATTTTTTCTGCAGACTTGAGAACAACTTCTTATAATTCATTATATCACCATAATTATCTCCAACAAATATTGTAACCCTGAAAACATCGTATCCCTGCAATTATCATATCCTCAAAATGTTCAGAACATTTTATTCACCACCACAGAGTGCTCTTATATGATCTTTGGAAGCCTAAATAGGTTATCTCAGAGTTCTCATATCTACCTCAAGCACACTACATTCTCATTTTCGTAAGTATATATGTATATGGATCAATAAAGCATATGTCGAATCAATTGGCATTGAGTGTGGACCCAATTCATCCTTGGAGCTGACCAAATCATAGAAAATGCCATTTAAACGTTGACATAGAGTATAATCCCCTAGATCTTATTTTAATTCGTTACTTGAGTTATCCCAATGGGTATAGGACCAAGCGCATGAGACCATAGGCCTTATTACAGGGGGATAAACCTTTGATTCAGATTTCAAGGAAGGGGGGACTGTAATAAACAATACACTGATACATGCCTTTCCATTCCATCACATGTCTAAATTGCAGGGAGGTGCATCTATGTTAACCCATGGATTGGTTAGGCACCCATAATTTTACAAGGATCATTAATCTCCTTTCTGGATGAATGGTTAGATTTTGACTCCTCCAAAATCGAAACAAACCCTGAATCATCGTTGATATATGTGCATGATTTAATCCCCACCATTGATTCATCTTTTTCCCAACGAAATATCCACCAATGAACTTGATGAACCAGATCCAACATATATGTACTTAATTATCTAATCATTGTCGATCTACATTAATCCATACCCATTGATCGATCAATGAATCTCTATTGTCAATTATCAATGAGGTTTCTGCCTTTGACTATTCACATCAATTTATTGATCTTCTTGTTAGATAGTTGTCTTAGTTTGATGGAAAGTTGGTATGGATTGTTGGTTTTCATTGATTTCAACCATTGGAGAGTGATATTGTAGATTGATGTCAACCCTTAGTGAGTGATGTCAACCCTTCAAGAAAGTCCAATAGTGAATTCTAGTAGCACAAAGGTTTCGGTAATGGACCTAAGTTTGTTTGAAGTATAATGGTATGAGTTTTAATATATTTGAATGTAAGACTATTCTAGATGGGTAGTACATTTCATGCCATTTCTGGTGGTATGTGGAACATCACATAACTCCTCATAGTTAGAGAGTTATGGCCACGTGAAGTTAGAGAACCCATGTTTGGGTAATGGACCCAAGTTTGTTTGATGGATAATGGTATGCGTTTTGATATATTTGCAGGTAATACTATTCTATATGGATAATACATGTCATTCCATTTCCATTGGTATGTGGAATGTCACATAACTCCTCACGGTTAGA
>ML778744.1:84473-111098 GCA_009831015.1 Picea engelmannii
GCAATAAATGTTTTTTTAGAATGTTTAAGACCATGAAATTGATAGGAAATTGAAAAAACATATCCAAGTATATGTGGTACGAATTTCAGATTGTGGTTCATTGTATTTTTGGAGTTACACTCCGTGGAAAATAGGGTTTGTGGCTAGTCCTGAAACTAGTCTAAAACAAGTGTTTCGGTTAAAAATGTCATAACTTGTTCATAACAGATCCAAGATAAGTAAGACTAAATGTATTGGTTAGAGTACAGTCTGTAGTATTTTGTGTAAACATTTAAAATCCATACAACAAATATTTCGTGCGAGGCACGCTCTACAAGTTCGTTCTCTAGAATAAGCCATAATTCAACAAGGTATGCCATTTTTGTTATAAATCCTTTTATGAGAGGTTCCAAGTAGTGACACCTGGAGGAATTGTACAAAAAACACTGAAGAACAATGTGTACTATTTTCATATCTTTATTCATTACAGGTACATAGTTATGATTATTTCAAGTTAGGGTTGTTGACTAATCCAAAACTAGTCATGCGAGACTAAAGAAAAGTTTGATGAAAATGCTAGTCTCTTGTTGTTAAAGATAAGGAAGGTTTCCAGGTATGTGATCATATACATCAGGTCTATTATAGAGTTACAAATCATATTTGGATGATGAAATTAATGAGGGATTTTGGTTGAAGTACATGTTGGGTACATGGTTGAGACAAGTAGTTGATGAGTTGGCACATACATGAGGTGTATAGTTGATGATGTTGTTACATCTTGATGAGTCATAGTTTATGAGTAGTTGATACATTATTGGTACATACTTGGTACATGGTTGGAGGAAATTGTTAGTATTATTGTTGACACATGGTTTATGGATGATGCAACATACTTGTATTGGTATATTATTAGAAGAACATATTGATCTTGGTGATGATTATGAGTTGTTGTGTTATGCTTGGTTGATGCACATATTTGAGAGTTGTCTTAGTTATTGATCTTGGTGAGTAGATCTGATTTGGTTGATAAGATTGATGAGACAGGTTGTTGTGATAGGTTGTTTGGACAGGTTGTTGTGACATGTTATTTGTACAATTTTGGTGCATGGTTGTTGCACTTGTTCATGGTACATGTTGAGGTACAGGTTGGTGCATGGTTGATGCACTTGTTTATGGTGCAGTTTGACTACAAGTTGTTTGGTACAAGTTTATGCATGGTTGATGCACTTGTTTATGGTACAGGTTGATGCATGGTTGATGAATGGTTTAGGTTATTGGTATAGGTTGTTTGGTGCAGGTTGATTAGTACAAGTTTACATCAGTATATCTCACAGTGATATTCTGACAGTGGTTCCATCATTCTACTTCTATGTCAGGGAGGTTGGATGGGACAAGGACAGGTGGTTGTAACCACCTTTCGGTTGTATCCGGAGAACATAGGGGGTTGTAGCCTCCTTCTAGTTGTAGCCAGAGAATTGGGGAGTTGGATTTTCCTTCAGGTTGTAGCCTGAGAAACTAGGGGGTTGGAGCCTCCTTCCAGTTCCAGATGGAAAACAAAGGAAGTTGGTGCTTCCAATGAATGTAATTCTTAAATACATATAAGAAAAATCATTATGTGGTTTTCTCCCACTTTGGTTTTCCACGTAAAACATTGGTGTATTGTGTATATGTGTGATTGCTCATTTGTTCATTGTTTATTTACTCTGCAACTATTGGATGATAATGCTACATTGATATAACACTTGCATTTTATGGTGAAAAAAGGATTAAATTTCTCTATTTACTGATTCAACCCCCCTCTCATTAATCCAACACTTCTTGTCTGATTGGATTAGACTTACATCAATCAATTTGTTGTGCCATGGAAGTGTCTTAGATAAATGAATTATGTTGCAATGGAAACCAATTTTCTATTGTTGCATTTGAAATTGATGATACTGATAGGTGGTTTGGAACTAAGATCAAGTCTTCTGATGTCTTACATGTATATTGTGTATGTATGTAGATTCTATTCACATCCGACTGTACTCGGGAACCTATAATGACACTTTGGATTCTAGTTCAAACCTTAATACAATTTGTGTGCTCCTTCTAACTTTTTTCAAAGGTCAGTGTGTATTTATTCTCTTTGAGAGAGATGATTAATGCGAGAAATATCTCTATCCCATGAATCCTCAATATCCTTAAGAGTTAAATGTCTATTATGATCCTGAATAACACTTGATGTTTTTGCACACTTCTGACTATGCTTTGATAAATAGAGCCTCAATTATTAACACTTCCATGTTAGTATATGTCATCACATTATCATCCACAATCACATGATGTAATCATACCATTGTTTTCATCTCGACACAAACAATTTGCCATCAATGACACTATCAAATAATCAGTCAAAAAAACTCCCCCTATAGTGTTGACATTAATGAAACAAGCTATACAACAAGAAAAATAAATGGCGATACACTGGGCGAAGCCAAAATATATACTAGTCTTCCCTAACTTATGAGAAAAAATGTAGAGGGTCATATAATTACTTTTAAGATAAGAAATTATGGAATTTATGTGGAACAATTACCTGGAATATTCCATTGTGGTGGGATTACTAGTTATGCTTGTATGTCGGCTAGTAGATCTATTATGTTTTACTAAGAGGATGAATGATGGTGAGATTTATTTCCTTAAATTGCATTGACAATTCAGGTTGTTATGTTCATCATGAGGTTGATATAGGTTTGGGCTATACAAAATATTTTCACCAGGTGCATATATATTATCTCTCAAGTGTTGCTCCACTACTTCTGACCATCTACAACCCCGTTGGAATCACCGTGAAGTCACATACCTTTCTCCATTTCCAACGAGCATCCATAGCCCCAATGGAGATATTTGTATGTCCCCTAGTCTAGTCAAGCTTTCTTTCCCATTTATTCCTAGTTTATTTAGTGTATTCTTAGCATCTGGTGCATGGGGAAAGAAGTGGCCTTTTTTTTAGCTTGATAGGGGATGACTTCCATCTATTGATATTTATTTTGTATATTTGTTGCACCTAGCTAAATAAGGTTAGCCCTTTTTATTTTCAGCCTTTATACTTTGACACTGCACCTTTCATGAAAAAAACGTCTTAGTGTGTGGATGGTTCCCCCATTACATAAGATATGCTCACCATCCAACATGAAAGAATAATTGTTGGTTAACCACTATGTTAACCCATGGTCTAATTATTGTCTCAATGTTCCAAAATAATTTTGATTTATCTTCAAGAGGTCCTTTCAGTTAATATCATGAGCTAGGAAAGAGATGCAAGTTGATTTGGGCATGTTTCTAATGCAAAGGTGTTTCCTGTATGAGACAACAGAGGTGAGATATTAGTTTGTCCTCAATATATTCAGGAAATTTAAGACGAACATAAGTTAGAGAATGAACCGCCTCTAGGGAAAATATGATGAGTGTAAGAGAGGAGTCTTATTTATAATTAGAATATGAAGTCAATCGAAAACCTGTTGCAACTAAAAAATGAAACCTTGGATAAATGATGATCAAAGATATCCAGTCAACAAAGAAAAATAAACTAAGAAAGAAATCATGAATGTCAATGTTTCCAACAGCTTTAAAATGTTTATGCATCCCAACCAACAAGAATTTTGTAGCCTCTTGAAAAGACTAATCCATGTGAAATCCTATACGCATATCATTTCATTCAGATGATATTCAGTGCTAGCGTTGGTTGAGAATTGCATCTCTCATCATAGTTTTCTGAAAACTATCAGCTAATCTTTGAAGCCTTGTCCTTCAAGAAGTAAGGATTTGAAAGAGATTATGTTTGTTTTACACTAGTTAAATATTTTCTAGTTCGTGCAAGATATTCACTCTCTCTCTCTACCTATTCCATCTCTAAAACTTATCCTGCAACGTAACATGCTCATCTCTTCACTAGTTCAAATCAGGTGTGTGATACCAATTGAGCAATTGTACCTACATAGACAAATTGTTCAAGGTTTGAGATTGATTTCAACCCAAGATTTTCATAAATAAAAATGTTTCAGAATATCACGTGTGAAGGATTGAGAATAGAATCCAAAAACATATTTTTGAATAAACTTCCCAGATAACATATCTCATGATCGTGTCGAATTTTATGAAGACATTTTTTTTTCTTGGTGTTGGCCCTGTGACAAGTCCCTTCCATTTTTCCTAAAATGAAAGGATCCCCCTCTGAATATTTTATTTGTAAGACTTATCATTAAATTATTCTCCAAAGTCTTGACTAATAGTCATTTTCACCTACAAGTAAAGTAGTCAACAAGCCATCTCAAAGGCCCATCTTTCATATTCTTCCTTTATCTTTTTTATGTTTTTGGTTATGCACGGGTAATAATTTTTAAATGGTCAATTTGATTGTTTGTACTGGGAATTTTCATATCATTTCGAATTGGTTATTCACTGAAGGGTAATTTATAATCAACTCCTTAGATTCATCGTTATTTTGAATACTTTTCAATCGTTTCCCGCTTTGAATTTCATGACCGAAAGCATGCAATTCGAAGTTTATTATGAGGAGTATTTCTCCATTCCTAAGTATTATTGACCATATCATGGAAATTCAAACATCTAGTATGCTTATAAGTGTTATTTAGTGACGAGGTATAATTTTATTCTCCAGTAAGATCATCAAGACTAAGGTTCTTATATTGATTTTAAGTTAGTGAAACATTTATCTTATTTTGATTTTAAGAATGGATTTCCCATTTCATTTTGTTACATAATCATTATTGCTTTCCCAACTTAAGAAGGAGTACCTATCATACTTAAAACTAGACCTTAGTAACTAATCATTGTTTTGATCATGATTTCATAAACACTTACAATGTTGTTGGAATGTTGATCATTGTTTGAATTTGTTATTCTATATTGATTAATTATTATGTGTTCAAACATTAAGTGCTAATGCTTTATCAATGAGCATTAATGTTTATTGGTTTCAATGAATATATACATAGTTGAGGGTAATGATGTGTTCTATTTTCAAACCAAAACCCATCACCCTATGGTATTGTGGATATGAATTATTTTAAAATACTTCACACGTTGATCACTAGGGTTTTCATTTTGAGGTGGGATTATTTATATATGCATAAATGTTTTTCGAATCCCATTGTATCTAATTGTCATTTTTGTTAACTAAGTTTCAATTTTATTATGACATGACTGAGTTTGGATCATGGAATTGTATTGGAGTTTGGATTTAATGTTTATGATGTTAGATTTTGACAACAAGAATGGGTGAATCTACACGTATAATTTTACATGTCTTGCATATTTCCATATGCATTGTACAATAAACCTATGCATTTACTGCTTGGTTGAGTAATTCAAATCCGAAGCACAATATCTTTTCATGCCAATACGATTCCTGTTGAAACTATGATGGCCCATTTTCTTTGTCATGATGAGAAGGTTCAACAACTTACACGGTGTTCTATCCTTTTAATGTGTTTTGTTCCTTATTGAGCTATGCGACTTCTTCTTCCATAAGTAAAAAAAAAACAAATTATTAATTGAACAACACAAACTAGAAGTTGCCAAAATAAACGAGAAAATAAAAATTGCTAAAGGTCATCTCGTTATTCCGTCCTCGAGAGTAAATGTCGTTGTTACCTCAGACTTGCTAAACATTACCTGTGCTTAATCATGATGTCCAATTTTACTTTTTCCATGTTTGAAGTTTTTGCGTGTACATATATGATTGGTGAACAATCATTTTTGAATGAGATATGTCTTAGATTGATTTGTTCGATTTTATTTTTTCATTTGTTTTTAATTTAGAGTAGCTATAAAATCAGAGATTTTGTAGCGACTCTTAAATTATATAAGTTATTGATACACTTATTTTATTTAAGTTATTGATGTGTTTCTTTTAATATTTTACAGGTGTCACTCATAATATATTCTACTTCCACCTGAACTAGAATGCACTTAGGGAACATGTGTGAGCCTCCTGGTCGTGAAGTTTCAACCTGAAATTATACTAGACAACAGAATTTAAGAAACGAAGACGAATTTTTGAGCGTGATCAGATCTGGAGCTATCTTTGCAATCCATATCCACTAAAACGAGATAGAAAGTCGTTTCACGATTTATGATTTTGAGAATTAGTTTCAATTCACCCTGATCATGTTTGTGCATAAATATGTGACTGTAGAAGTCAAAGGGGAGAGGGTGGTCTCCATAGACCAGATAGGAACCATGTTTCCTTTTCTTAATTCTATTTCTATTGTAAAATTGTCTTTTACTTCAAAGAAGTAGAGATGGAGGTGTTGCCCACAAGTGGAGGAATGATGAACACATTATGAATTTTTCTTATGAAAAACAATGAAAGGATTCTTCTTCTAGGACTGATATAATCTTTGTTTTTTGAATGTCTTGAATGCTTGATTTATGACATCCTTTTATCTAACTGTACAATTTTTTTTGCTTAAGTTATTATCAATTAAAATCTTGACTTTGTTTTAGATTTTTATTTGAAAATTATATTGCTAATGAATCTTTGAATTGTTATTTAAAGACAAATGGTAAATTCTCTAATTCATCGTTTCTTCTTCCATAAAGTCATATTTAACTATTTGGATTGTTATCCATAGTAGTTAAATTAACTCTTTATATTAATTTTTCAGTTTACAAAATGTCTTTCATAAACTGAAGATGTCATAAGTTTGACTTTGAAATGTAATTAGAATTGATATCATAATTATTTTCGCTTTCACATAACTGAGAGATCACAAAGCTTTACTTGGTTGTGTCTCTGTTTAGTTTCTTGAAATCTCGGATAGTCTAATTCCTGTCCCTTTTGACAATGATGACTCTTATTTGCAGCTGATAGGCGATTATTACATTTAATGTGAAGGTAGATTCAGTTATTAAATTCAAGATTATTACATTTAATGGGAAGGTAGATTCAGTTATTAGATTCAAATAATCTCTTGGCCAAGATAGTTTTCTTATAGCTTTGTATTTTACTTATATTTGTGGATTTTAAATGTAAATCATTTATTTAAAAGTTAGTTAAATTACCATGCTTAGTTGATTAGCCTCATTTTTCTCATATTTAAAATCATTTCTGTTCTCTAGTTTAATTGGAAGCATACTAATTTATTCTATGTTTCTCATCTAGTTTGTTGTGTTGAGTGTTTTGTATTAATTCATATAGTTGTCTTTATATATGATTAGATATTTTTATTTTGAATTTTATAATACTCATTTCTTTTCCTGAGATTTAATTTTTTAATTAAAATTGTCATTTCAAAATATTTCCATAATTTTGTACAATGCATACAAATTAGTTGGTTTTCATTTATTTTATTTCCTTTAAAGTAGTTATTGTAAATATTTTAGAATTTTTCCTAGTTAGCATCATAACTGTAAATATTGATTTGTATTATTCATAGGATAACTTTTCTTTTCTCTTACAAGGGAATATTCTTTCATTAGATAATAAAGCCATAAAACTCATCTAGAACAACCATATCAAATATCTTGGGTTCTCCTAAGGACCCCAGACTGAGTTGTTTCTCTTGCGTTGACGATTGGTCAATTATGTCCGTAAACACTCAGGTTGTGTCCTTCTCTTTAGGTGAACCAAAACTTCAACAAGAGAGATCTGCACACATGAGGAAAACACATATCACCAATTAAAACTAGTAGTTGATGATGAAAATTTCTCTATAAGCCAATTTCATGTATAAATGTTTAACCAGTTAACACATCCGACTAACACAATGTTGACTACGATACTTTATTCTTGGAAAATATGTTTGTAGATATCCCACAAAATAAACCAAAACTAAAGTCTATATCTGGATTGGCATGGGAAACTGAACTAAAAAGATAATTCTTGAAAAAGAAAGGAACCATAACTGTTGGGATGCATGAAGTAAAATCTTGAATCTTACCAGTTTCTATTGTCGACATCCCAGTAGAGAGGTAGAGTCGACTTACCTTGAGTTTGTCTCTATAATGGAAGTTCCCTTTCAATCAATGAAATGGTTGTGGATGTAATGACCACCAATCCAGTCTTGGCTATGAATGTTCATCAAACAGTTTTTGTTAGCACTCCTTCAAATGTTATCTCCTTGAAACCAGGTTGTAGATCATGTATGGTGTGGTTTGAAGAGGTTAAATCTCTGAAATTAGAGTAAGTATCCACATCATACATGTAATTGGAAACAAAAGAGAAAGGCTACGTGTAACACTTTTCCTCTTTGAACTCCCTTGTGTATGGAACTATAGACTAACATGTGACAATTATGAAAGTAAATGTGCAACCTATTGTATGGTTTGTGCTTTGTGTACTTGGATGAGTTTTGAAATATTATTCTTGATGATTCTTCTCGACATTATTCCCAAAAAATTGTAAAGAAGTGCCTTAAAGAGATCCGTTGAGAGTTTCAAGACTTGGTTGTTATGTATATTCCATTCAATAGTTGAAAATTCCAAAAGCAACAAAAACATCACAATGTAAAACCCCCAACAAGATCAAGATGTAGGAAAGTAGACTAGTGAGCTTCATGAGAAAACCAAAATAAGACCATATCAGGAGAGAACAAAAAAACTAGGCAGTCAACCAAGTTGAAATATTACATCAAATTGTTTGAAGAGTAGAGCAATAAAATGATAATCAGATCGAGAAGGTGTTGTGGCAAACAAAAACCCCATATTTTCTTTTTGAATAATAGAAAATTAGGGGCCCTTTTGATTTTTATGTGAATTTTCCTTTTATATTTGTCTGAGTTTTTCTTATGTGATTGGTTTGCTTATGAAATGAATTAGTTTCTACTGGACATTATTATACCACAATGATTTGGTTAATTATTGAAAATAATTTTAATGTGAATTCCTCACATTCACTTTGATTTGAAACATAATTATGAGGAATATTTTTTTATCATTCAATAATTAACATATAATTCTAAAACATGGTTTGGCTACATAAAATCTAGTCTTGTTCTTAATCACAATTATTATCAAGACTTTTAAGCTTAGGTGTTTGAATTTTATTTTGAGTAAAATAAGTTTCCATATATTTAATATAACCCATGTCAATTCTTTCTCTTGGAAATATAAACATTTTAGTCATATTATCTAAGTCTTACCTTAAAGATTAGATTTTTATTATAAGTCAATGTTGTGATTTCAATTGGTTGATTAAAATTTTCTGACAATTGAGTTATTATTAAATATTATAGAGTTAAGTTACTCAAATTGGAAAATATCCCCAATCCCATAAAATAATTCCCAGTTTGGTTTGCAGTTATGCTTATTTAGAATGTGTGATACGAATTTGATTTGATTCTATTTGATTTTGCTTAAATCAGAGTTGATTATTATGTAGTTACTTTTTTAATAAATATTAGTTATTAATTTAACTTGTTTTTTTTACAAGTTTCCATTACATAGATGCAACTAAACTTCAGTTTCCAAATATGCCAAAATAATCCATTCAGTTGGAATTCATTGTTTGGATATTTAGACACTTAGGATTTAGTTAAGATCTACTTGTTCTAATGTGTTGTTAGGTAAAAGTGTGTTTCTTAGTATGTTTCTTTAGTATGCATTTGTAGTTAGAAAATCTGATGGTCACGATATGTTCCTAACATAGAGTGATCTGATTGTTCATATTCTCCTCAATCTTAACGGCTACATTTATTTGTGGATTAACACCTAATTGGTCCATGATCTCTATTTAAAGAGCATGGATGGTCATTTTACAGCCAACAAAAATAACATCCTAACTCACAAGTCTTAATTACAAGTTCTTAGGCTAGTCTTTTATCAATAAAAAGCTTGCTGGAAATTTAGTTTTTATGTATTTTTTTTAACATATTAGTTGTTGAAATAAATGTAAAGATAGAAGTAAAGTCACCAAGATGATAATCAAGACATATGCGACATAGAGGAATCCTTTATCTCATTCCAATTCACCAAAGAGTCATTTTTTTTACAAAATCTCATACAGAAATTTTGGACCAAAGTCAAACTTAGACATCCCCAATGGAACATACACACAGACCTCTGTCAGAAAACCAAAACTAAACTCTAAAATATGGATCATCTTGCCACAGATTGCTGCCCATTCGACTCTACACAATAGCCTTTGTCAGTCATGAAAACTAATTCACAAATAGACAAGTCTACACAGACTATCAAAGATAGATCAACACCTCTGAAAAACAAGTGTTTGAATGATGTAATTCAACCCTGAATATTGTTGTCTACAATAAGACCCTGCTATCATAAAAGAAAATTAGGCTTTTTATGAATAAATGAATGAATGAAAACTAAACTATCTCAACATAAACTCAAAGAGAAAACCTTAGTATGCTTTTGCTTCTATCTTCCCCTTGTTCCTCCCTTTCCTTTTTCTTTTAAACAAATTAGAATTGGTTGAAGTAGTTGAGCCAACTCATTAGTTAAGTTAATTAAAAGACTCAACCAACTTTAGTTAGGGGGAAAAGTAATAATCATAATAAGGGTTATAAATAAATAATAACTATTAGGTGGGACCCCTTGTGACTCCCTTTAGCTCATAATAATCATAACATAACTATTTAGTTAAGAAAAACACACCTCCTTGTGACTCCCATCCACATATTCACATTTTACAATTTAGCTCAAAATGTTTGAAATTATTTTCAAAAAATATTACTCATGTATCCAAAAATAAAACATGTTGTCCAAAGTTTCCTTAAGTCAACTATCATCAATGGTAAAATAAAACTTAAAATCTATATTTCCCAGTTTGTGAGGAAATCTTTCCCTTGTTGTGGCTATCATCCATTAGTCTTTTTGAACCTGCTTTAGGATGTGTGGAATCTTTAAACCTCATATTTCTAATCATATGAGAGCAATCATCCTTCCAATGCAAGTGGGAGGACATAGATTTACTAGAATTATCTGAAGATGTGGGAGGGACAGTAGCAGATTTCTCCTTGACGGAGGCGTAATAGACCTCGGTTTCTAGCCTTTTATTCGAATAGCTCTTTTCTGTATGCATGATTGATTAGAAAATAATATTTTAAATAACCATACATGATAACTTCTTAAAAACATGAAATAGATTTGGCTCAACAATATATCAGACTCATGCAATCCAATCCATACAAATTGTTTCATTGTTTATCAATGAGTAGGGGGTGAATAAAGGGTCCTGTGATATGTGAGGGGTTTGTATTGAGAGAAACATGATATGATGAGGGGGGAAAAAATACGATTACTGCTCAAAGACAACAACAATCAATTGAAAACCAAAGAAAACAACATTGTACTTCAACCAAGACATTGCTACTTGCCAAACTGCTTCAACAAAGATTTTGTCTTCACTGTAATCAATTTTAGAACATGGAGTGAAAAATGAATGTGGGAAGGCGATGGGGTTGTAATTAGCGAAAAGAGAAATAATGGTGGGGAAATGAGAGCGGGGATTGTTCACAAAATTAATCAAGTAATCCATATAATCATTCTGTCAAAAGGAGATACACCAACCAAATGATCATTGTGACCCAATAATAATTATCGTGTATTAACTAGTTCGTTGTTCATAGTCAAATGTCTAATACAGTCCCATCAACAAGACAATATGCATTCCACAAAAATTTGTAAGGGAGTTTTGTTGCTTCTATTTATAACAATCCTCAAATGTGTAATAATAACCATTTCTTCTTTGTTAATCATCAAAATAAACCACTACCCACACATTACTTCAATCATCAAATACACTCAAAAATTGTGTTTCAAAATTGCAATGAAGTTATATTGTTACTGCAATTTGGGCCTGTCATTTAAAACACATGATATTCGTTAAACATACATAGTGGGAAGCCAACCTAATAATCTAAATTTAAATTGCAAAAACCTTGATCGTCATTTAAACAGACAAACAACGACCACCATTCCAACACATGCTATGCACAAAATAATTCAATCATGCAAGTGTAATTCTATCACTATACAAGCCCAATTCAACGTGACTATAAATAATCAAAATGTTGGGCTATCCATCCAACACAATGAGGCAACAACAACATGCCTGAATTCATAAAACCAATAATTGAATTGCAAGAAAGACATGCTTAAAACTCTGTGACTATCTACGAGTGTGGAACACAAAATTAACCATATCATACACAGTGGGCAGCCACCCGAAAAACCACGATGCAACATTTTCATTTTACACTTCTAAACACACAGTCACAGTATTAACTCAACCCATCGTGCCGACCTATCAATTTAATATAGTATTGCTTTAATCAAACTGCAATCAACCATGTTGTATAGAACATGGGCTCATCCCTAATTAAGCAATCAAATAAGCATAACGCATATAGTGGATGGATTTTCTACAGTCATCCCAATTGCAATAACCATTTGGCCCCCAAAAATAAAAACTCATAGTTACAGTGACCATTATTTGTGGCGTAGGAACACCACATACAAATGCATTACACACACACATCAATAAATAGTTGTAACTAATGTTGAGTTTATCATCCCAATAATTTTTAATGCAAAATACAGTGACATTGTGTCAACCAAAAATCTTCAACAAATTCAATGCTGAGACTATACTTGAACTGTCGTAACAACCCGACCTGGCATGTTGTGGAAACCACACATACCCACATGAAGTGATGTAGTGACTCACTCAATTAAAACAATACTAGGTTATCAAAACACAAAGAGGGTTACTGTGTATTTGTTCTGTCCAATTCACCATGTAGGGTGTATCCATTGTAGTAACATGGGCAATGACTAGATACCAAAACCAACACGATTGTCACATGACCAAAAGGGCGAGCCTGTACTCAATTTTGTCGACAATACATATCAATCAACCATAATCAATAGTAAACCCGATAGGCCTGACGATATTCTCTATCAACCTTAAGACTGGAGGAGTTAATGACTTGCTCTATGGCCAACACAGTGATAGTAGAAATGACACTTCGCTATGGTGAAAACCCTCAAGACCAACGACGTATACATAGAGACCACCACCACTTATTCCGTGGATAGGGTGACAGAAAGTTGTGACATGAGAGAATATATGGAAGAGTGAGGTTCCAATTCGGCTTGGTGATGAAACTTAACACACACAGTGTATAACCCTCTTGGATTTCCAGTCAGACAACCACAACACAGAGGTGAAGATGGGGACACGAAAGAACATAATAACCCATTGTGTAAACTTTAGTGGTGAAAAAAAAACAATGCCCAAGTGAACAAAGCGCAGTGACCCAAGTGCTTCCAACCATTAAAATCCATAAACACCAAGGACTAGATACAATGATGCGAATACGTGAAGACATCCAGCCAACCAAGACCAAACAAAGACCCTCCAACTAAACGAGCAAGGATAACAGAGAACCCTCATGGATGCTTACACCCAGGATGACCAATAACACTATGACTTCAACATTATTACAGAGAAAACCATCAACGCTTCATTTCAAAAACACAATCTTACACAATTGCAATACTCAAAGAAAGCACAAACCAATACACCTGAGCCAATATCCATCTCATAACCATAGAAGACTCATGAATGTCCAAAACAAAGACATACCTGTAATCAAACACCTTAAAACGCAAGTTGGTTGAGCGGTTCCTCTCTGCTAGAAAATCAGAGCATAACCACAACAACAAGGTTGAACAATAGCCTAACTAGGGTGGTGACCAATGGAGGGAGTAAGGGTGACGTGCAGTAAATGCACATCGCCTCTGCCCATGATTCATTTACTCCTTAGTACATTCCAACAAGATTTTCATTAACACCATTAATTTAAACCATGCATTGGAATTTGCATCTTATTACTTGTCAAATGTGCCATCCACATCATACCTTCCATCTCCAAGTTGATCATATTAAATATCAACTACATAATCCAATAAAAAAATGTATCGAATCATCACCAATAACGTGATCGACTTATGCCATAACATAATCACCATGCATGTCAACTATATAACTCAAAAAAATTTTTGCATAGCTATTAACTTAAGATCTAGGATAGCAATGACTCATTAAAAATCAATGCATGCAGTATAGTATATAACATGCTTTAGCTTCTTCTTTTTTATTTTATATTGCCTTTTGTTTTTTTCCAATTGCTCGTGTATGTCATTAATAACATGTTTATTGTGAAGGTATCTTAGTAATAGATCCAATAATAGATAACAATGATAACGAGGATAACATAGGCCATTGTGAAATAAAACTTGAAACTAGAGCAACAGAAAAAACAAAGAACTTGCCTTATCCATCGCCAATAAAAAAAAATTATATCACCATGTAAGAAGTGTCAAACAATAGCACAACATCAAATAAGCACCAGACCTGATCTCCAATCTACAAGGGGTCCCACCTACTAATATTATTTAGCTTTAATATTAATAGGCTTTAGAAACACTTTGAGAGAAAAGCTCCATTGCGATTTTGAATCATCCACAAAATACCAACTCTACAGGGAAACATGTTTTCAACAGATTTAAAACTCTTGATTTCGCAGACCAAGAACAAAAGGCCAAGAATGTATAGCCAGGAAGATTATGCAATAGAGGGAAGTGAGCAAAAGTAATGTACAAATGACCAAGAATTTGGGAATAATTCTTGAAAAGTGTTAAGTATGAAGGGGTTTTTCCACTGTATGCATAATCATTCGACTGGGATCTACTCTCACTGTAAGGGAAAATTTTTTTAGACTTTCTCTTAAAATCTCAATGGATGAAGAAATGCAAGAAGAAGCGGGAGATAACAATTTCTTTACAAGACAACAGTGGAAATATATAACAATTTCAAGGGTCCTTCACAGGAGACATCATAAAAGTTGTGTATCCTGATTATTATTGACTAACAATTCTTTGTAGGAGTGTCACTATGGTAGAATCGATCCAACATGCTATATTGACCAAGTTAACTAAAAGATGATAGGAAAAAAAATCATGATAGAAGTAAAAATGCAGAAATTAAAACAACAAAAATAAAAGACAAAAATAAAGAAGCAACAAGAAAAGATTTGAAACAAAAAACATAAATTAAACTACTATAAAGAAGAAAAGAAAATAGCGCAGAAATGAAACCAAAGCTAAGCTACTAATAAACAAAAAATCCAATCAGCATTAGAACTTTTCATGTTGGTCCCTTGCAATATTTCAAGCAAGGACTGTTAGTGCTGTAGGAAAACAATTGCTTTTGTAAATCCTTCAAAATGTAAGAGTTAGTGTCTAAGACAAAAGAAGTTTGAAAAGGACCCAACACTTGGAATTCTGATGTAATTATCAGCCCCTTGATGCACACAATTAGATCATTAAGATAAATATGGAGCCTGACCAATTCATCGAGAGTCGTGTGCATAGGTCTTTTAAAAGTGGTACTTTTATCAATTAATCTAGAAAGCCAACATTGGTAAGACATGGTACCCCAATAAGTGATAAGAGTGGTTTTGTGAGCATTTTCCCCTTTTACCTTGATTTTCTTGTAACTAAACAAACTGTCAAGTAAGGGTCTTAACTGTGACTCTACAACTTGTTGTAGAACCATTTCCATGCTGAGAGGAGGAAACATATTTCACATAATAGCCTGACTGAAGGTGCGAAGATGAATGCAGGTTCTAATATGATCTGTGGCCTTTGAATTAGGTACCCAATTGGAAACCCATCCAAGGTGGACTGAAGAAATAATCCCAACCTTTAAGAAATTCTCCAAATCCTTTTGAAAGGGTGCTTCTAGTGCAGAGTTAACAAGTTCTTGTTTTTGCCTAGTTGGTTTCATAGTATGTTAAACAAGACCAAGATAAAAACCACGAATATTCTCATAAGAACAAGAAAAAACCTTTTGAGACCCATTGAGTAGCCCTACAGACCTCATCTCTTCTTTATCAGAACATTGGACATTTATTTTAACATTCGTTGAAGATTCAGGTGTCCTAATGTTCAGGGGGATGGTTTCAATGACCTTATTTCGTAACTCCTCTTCTTTTTGTTTTTCTTTATTGCCTACACCACTTGATGAAAACTAACTCTCAAGAGGAGTCAAGCCCTCAGGAATTTTTTTTTTCTCTATGGATATAATCTCCTTGTTCTTAAAAGGTTCATCTTGAATGAAAGAAAAATTTCTCTCATTGTCAGGGAGGGCCTACCAAGATTATATATTGTCAGGGATATACGGACGATATAGAGAGTGAAAGGAGCAGTCAAGCCTATGTGGTAGAAGTTGTTGTTTAGGATACGTTGCAAGGATAGCTAACCGACCATCCATTGAATTCAACTCCCTCTTAGCATGAGTGATGGTAAAGGATAAAAGGTTCAAGATAATCTCCCAAACAATTTGGGAGTATCGTTCCATCAGCTTGTTGCTAGGAGCACACACTTTTTGTATCGAGTTCACAACAAGCTCAGAATATCCAAAAAAGGAAAGGTGACCACAACCAAGATTAAGTGAGTTTTCAATGCCTAATAATAAAGCTTCTAACTTAGCAAAATTGTTAGTACAAGAAAACTCTAACCTATAAGACAGATTATGAAATCTTTCTATAGGGGAAACCAAGATAATTCTAGCCCTATTACCTTCATTAGAGCGTGAACCATCAAAGTGCATGTGCCACATATCATCATCTCAATTGATTCTTTCCAAAGGAATATTATCCTCTTCAACAAAGATTGAATGCACTCCTAGGTCCTCTTAGATATAGTTTACACTAGATTCCAAAACACTCTCTATGTAGGGTGAAATTATTCCCTCTCTAAGGACTATAATGTTCTTACGATTTTGAGGAATGGATAAATGTGTCCAGTCGAGTGAGAGGTATCCACCTGTTAAGGCTTTCCAATATCTTCCCAAGATAATTGAGTAATTTATTACAGGTATATCGATGACCTAAATCCTGAGGGTTGTCCTTATCTCAAGATGAGACCATAAAACCAAGGTTACATCTTTAATATCTCCTATGGTTGTTTGTTGTAGACTATTATAGGAGAGCATGCTTATGGAATTTTCATTTTTACAAGACAAGCCTAGCTCTTCCATAATAATCTTCGACATCACACTTTGGCCTAAACCACCATCAATAAGGAAACAATGGGAAATATTATCCATAATTTTTACAGAAATATAAAAAGGGGGATTTTTTACAGGGTATCTAAAGTTATGTACACCTACTTTATTTACAGAATAATCCTCTTCGTTTACAAGAATGAGCTATTCGAATTGTTAGGGAGGGCCTACGAAGATTCTATATTGTCAGGGATATAAAAACGATATAGATATTGAAAGGAGAAGTCAGGCTTGTGAGGTAGAAGTTATTGTTTAGGAGAATATGCAAGGATATCTAACCTACTAGCCATTGAATTCAACGCCCTCTTAACATGAGTGATTTTGAAGGATAAAAGGTTCGAGATAAGGGCCCAAAATTTTTGGGAGTATCGTTCCATCAGTTTGTTGCTAGGAGCACACACTTTTTGTATCGAGTTGAAAACAAGCTCAGAATCTCTGAAAACTGAAAGGTGACCACAACCAAGATTAAGGGCATTTTCAATGCCTAATAATAAATCTTTGAACTTAGTGACATTTTTAGTACAAGAAAAAACTATCCTGTAAGATAGATTATGATTTCTTCCTACAGGGGAAACCAAGATAATTCCATTCCCATTACCTTCATTAGAGCGTGAACCATCAAAGTGCATGTTCCACATATCATCATCTAAATTAATTCTTTCCAAAGGAATATTATCCTCTTCGGAAAATATGGAATACACTCCTAGGTCCTCTTCAATACAGTTTATGCTAGATTGTAGAACACTCTCTATGTAGGGTAAAATTATTCCCTCTCTAAGGACTATAATGTTCTTACCATTCCAAGGAATGGATAAATGTGTCCCATCAAGTGAGAGGTATCCACTTGTTAAGGCTTGCCAATATCTTCCCAAGATAATTGAGAAATTCCTTACAGGCATATCAATGATCTGAATGCTGAGGGTTTTCCTTATCTCAGGATGAGTGCATAAAACCAAGGTTACATCCTTAATATCGCCTGTGGTTTTTTTTTTGTAGACTATTATAAGAGAGCATGCTTCAGGCATTTTCATTTGTAAAAGACAAGCCTATCTCTTCCATAATAATCTTCGACATCACACTTGGGCCTAAACCACCATCAATGAGGCAACAATGGGAAATCTTATCCATAATTCTTACAGAAATATAAAAAGAGGGATTTTTTACAGGGTATCTAAAGTTATGTACTCCTACTTTATTTACAGAATAATCCTATTCGTTTACCTCTTCAGAGAGATTGGATACAAAAGAATATTTTCCTTCCATGAATTGTTTCAGATGCATCTATTTTTCAAGGATGACAACCATGTCTAGGAGGGTTGCATATTATTTGATGTTGGCCAATTGATTCAAGATATTATATTTGGAAGAGGGGAGAGGGGGATGTATTCCTTGACTCTCAGGAACCTTAGGAACCTATAGAGTAACAGTGGTTGAGGATGAGCTTGGGGTAGAATAATTGCGGGGAGATCAAGTTTTCCCTTGGGAGCATAATCTTTGTTCCTAGTATTGATAATCATGACATATTCTGGTTCTGCAAAATCTAGGACAACGATAGTATCTTTTGGTATTTTACCAAACATCTTATCTCTGGCACTCTTGTTTACCTCACATGTGTCTTCCTCGTGGTGTTCCTCTCAAAATTTACACCAACTCCAAGACAGGATAGCCTTAGGATGAAAATTATTTTCAACCAGATTCCTACAGGCAGGTGCAGAAGAGGATGATGCTCCAAGGGTGAGAGGGGAGACAATAACTTTCTGCTCAAACGTTATCATACAGTTGTTCATATCTTATACTAGTTGTAAGAGAGAAGACATGTCTGTCTGTCTAACCGATTCTCCTTGGGGAAGACAAGTTCTTTCAAGTTGTTCCGCATACTCTGAACAAGCATGCAGAGCAGAACTAAGATTATCAATGGAATTTTCCTCAAGCCTATGATTGTAAGGGGAAGGAAATGCATTGTAGTAATGCATGAAAGCAGCTTGGTTCTAAGGGTAGATAAGTTTGGGGATTTGATTGTATAACTTGGTGAAATGCAAGTTGAAATACTTGATGGCCTGACCATCCTTATAGCTGACATTATTGTATTCCCTTAACTTCTCGGCGGGGCTTTTGGATTTCCCATAAGTGGATAGGAACCAATAGATTAACTCCTCCCAAGAAGACAAAATCTTAGGAGGAAGTTCAAAGAAGCTTGCCACAACCTTTCCTTCCAAGGAATTGACAAAAAAGCGCATCCAAGTGTCATTGTCATTGGCCCCTATTTTATGACAAGCATTATAAAATGCCACCAGGTGTTCATTTGTATTGATAGTGTTATTTCCTGAAAACATAAGCATGTTCTCCTTAAACTTCAGAAGTGGACAAGTAGCAGATGCTAGGTTAAGAGGAGAGGACACATGCCTGATGTGGTTGTGGCGTCTTCTTCGAACTGAAAAATCCCATACATTTTAATGAATTTGGTGGGGTTTGTGGTAGATTGTACAGGGATATGGTGGATATATAAGATACCAATCACTGATGATGATGAAGATTGAGAAGATGGAGCACTTCCACTTCCACCAGAGCCACCACTAGATGCCATCCTGTGGATGATAGATGAGGGGAAGAAAGACAAACTGGATGAATCAGATAAAGTTCTCTTTAGGGCACTTTGTTGGGCAGATAACACAATGTTTCTTCTTCCTATTTCAGCAATAGGATTGATTTCAGGTGACAGAACTCTTCTTCTTCTAGAAGCATGAGAATCTAAGGACATGAAAGAAAGGCCAAAACTTAGAAGAAACAAAAGGGTTAGTGTTGATTTCTAGGTTGTCCATGTCTAGCTTCCAATTGTTCTTCAACACTAATATCTCGTTCAATTTCTTCCCAAGAATGGTTAAGCTCAACATGGGTGTTGGTAGTGTCTGAGATGGTATTAAACGGATTCAAAGAAATGTTGGTCTGATCTTGAAGACAGAGCTCAATATTGGGCTGCCTTGCAACAAGAACAATCATTAAGAATAAAACAGTCAAAGAATCATTTTCAGAAAAGAAAGATGTATCGATGAAAATCGAGTAGAAAAATTAACCAAAGAGATATTGAAGATATCCCCAGTATGGTAGAAAAATAAATGTCAAGGAAAAGATATGAAATGATCTTAATCAAGCTTTTTCAAATTTTTCTTGGCTAAAGAAAAATAGACGGGAATCTCACCCTATGTTTATAGCCAACAAAAATAACATCATAACTCACAAGTATTAATTACGAGTGATTAGGCTAGTATTTTATCAATAAAAATCTTGTTGGAAATTTATTTTTTATGTAATTGTTTGAACATATTAGTTGTTGAAATAAATGTAAAGATAGAAGTAATGTCAGGAAGATGATAATCAAGACAGATGAGACATAAATAAATCCTTTATTTCATTCCAATTCACCAAAGAGTCATTTTCTTTACAAAATCTCATACATAAATTTTGGACCAAAGACAAACTTAGACATCCCCGATGGAACATACAAAAGGACCTCTGACAGAAAACCAAAACTGAACTCTAAAATTTGGATCAACTTGCCACAGATTGATTCCCACTCAACTCTGCACAATAGCCTTTTTCATTCATGAAAACAAATTCACAAACAAACAAGTCTACACATACTGTCAAATATATATCAACACCTCTGAAAAGCAAGTGTCTGAATGATGTAATTCAGCCCTGAATAGTGTTGTCTACAATAAGACCCTGCTATCATAAAAGAGAATTAGGCTTGTGATGAATAAATTAATGAATGAAAACTGAACTATCTCAACATAAACTCAAAGAGAAAACCTTAGTATGCTTCTTCTTGTATCTTCCCCTGTTCCTCCATTTTATTTTTCTTTTAAACAAATTAGAATTGGTTGAAGTAGTTGAACCAACTCATTATTTAAAATAATTAAAAGACTCAACCAACTTTAGTTAGGGGGAAAAGTAACAATCATAATAAGGGTTATAAATAAATAATAAATAGTAGGAGGGAACCCTTGTGACTCCCTTTAGCTCATAATAATCATAACATAACTATTTAGTTAAGCAAAACACACCTCCTTGTGACTCCCATCCACATATTCACATTTGACGATTTAGATCATGTTGTTTGAAATTATTTTTAAAACATATTACTCATGTATCCAAAAAGAAAACATGTTGTCCAAAGTTTCCTAAAGTCAATTGTTATCAACAGTAAAAGAAACATTAAAATCCATATTTCCCAGTTTGTGAGGCAATCTTTCCCTTGTCTAGGCTATCATCCTTTAGTCCTTTTGAACCTGCTTTAGTCTGTGTGGAATATTTAAGCCTCATCTTTCTAATCATATGAGAGCAATCGTCCTTCCAATGCAAGTGGGAGGACATAGATTTACCAGAATTATCTGAAGATGCGGGAGGGACAATAGTGGCTTTCTCCTTGACAAAGGCCGAATAGGCCTCAATTTTCATCCTTTTATTCGAATATCTCATTACTATATGCGTGATTGATTAGAAAATAATATTTTACATAACTATACATGACAACTCCTTAAAAATATGAAACAGATTTGGCTCAGCAATATATCAAACTCATGCAATCCAATCCATACAAATTGTTTCACCATTTATCAATGAGCGGGGGGTGAATAAAGGGTCCTGGGATATGTGAGGGGTTTGTATTGAGATAAACATGATATGATGAGGGGGGGGGGATACTATTACTACTCAAAGACAACAAAAATCAACTGCAAACCAAAGAAAACATCAATGTAGTTCAACCAAGACACTACTACTTGCCAAACTGCTTCAACACATAATTTGTCTGGACTGTAATCAATTTTAGAACAAGGAGTGAAAAATGAATATGGGAAGGTGATGGGGTTGTAATTAGCGAAAAGAGAAATAATGGTGGGGAAATGAGAGCGGGTACTCTTCACAAAATTAATCAAGTAATCCATATAATCATTCTATCAAAAGGAGATACACCAACCAAATGCTCATTGTGACCCAATAATAATTACTGTGTATTAACTAGTTCATTGTTCATAGTCAAATGTCCAACACAGTGCCATCAAAAAGAAAATATGCATTCTACAACAATTTGTAAGGGAGTTATGTGCCTTTTATTTATAACAATTCTCAAATGTCTAATAATAACCATTTATGCTCTATTTATCATCAAAATCAACCACTGCCCACACATTACTTCAATCATCAAATACACTCAAAAGTTGTGTTTCAAAATTGCAATGAAGTTATACCGTTACTGCAATTTGGGCATGTCATTTAAAATGCATGATATTCATTAAACATACATAGTGAGAAACCAACCCAATAATATAGATTTAAATTTCAAAAACCTTAATCGTCATTTAAATAGATAGACAACAGCCACCATTCCAACACATGCTATGCACAAAATAATTCAATCATGCAAGTGTAATTCTGTCACTATACAAGCCCAATTCAACGTGACTCTAAATAATCAAAATGTTGGGCTATCCATCCAACACAATGAGGCAACAACAGCATGCCTAACTTCATAAAACCAATAATCGAATTGCAACAAAGTCTTTCTTAAAACTCTGTGACTATATCTAAGCGTAGAACCCAAAATTACCCATATCATACATAGTGGGTATCCACCCAAAAAACCATGATGCAACATTTCCATTTTACACTTCTAAACACACAGTCACAGTATTAACTCAACCCATTGTGCCGAGTTATGAATTTAATATAGTATTTCTTTAATCAAACTACAATCAACCATGTTGTATAGAACACAGGCTCATCCCTAATGACACAATCAAATAAGCATAACACATACAATGGATGGATTTTCTACAGTCATCCCAATTGCAATAACCATTTGGCCCCAAAAAAGAAAAACTCATAGTTACAAAGACCATTATTTGTGGCATAGGAACACCACACATACAAATGCATTGCACGCACACATCAATAAACAGTTGTAACTAATGCTAAGTTTATCATCCCAATAATTTTTAATGCAAAAGACAGTGACATTGTGTCAACCCAAAATCTTCAACAACTAATTCAATGTTGAGACTATACTTGAACTGTCGTAACAAATCGACCTGGCATGTTGTGGAAACCACACATACCCACATGAAGCGATGTAGTGACTCACTCAATTAAAACAATACTAGGTTATCAAAACACTAGGAGGGTTACTGTGTATTTGATCTGTCCAATTCACCGTGTAGGGTGTATCCATTGTAGTAACATGGGAAATGACTAGATACCAAAACCAACACGATTATCACATGATCAAAAGGGTGAGCCCATACTCAATTTTGTTGACAATACATACCAATCAACAATAACCAATAGTAAACCTGACAGGCCCAATGATATTCTCTATCAACCCTCAGACTGGAGGAGTTAATGGTTTTCTCTGTGGAAAACACAGGGATAGAAGAACCGACTCTTATCTATGGTTAAAACCTATGAGACCAATGACATATACATAGATACCACCACCACTTATTCCGTGGACAGGGTGACGAAAAGCTGTGACAGGAAAGACTATACAGAGGAGTGACATTCCAATTCATCCTGGTGATGATACTTAACACATGCAGGGTATAACCGTCACGTCTTTCCAGTTAGAAAACTACAATGTTGAGGTGAATATAGGCCCAAGAAATAACATAATAACCCACTTAATGACCTTTAGTGGTGAAAAAAAACCAATGCACAAGTGAATTAAGCGCAGTGACCTAGGTGCTTCCAACCATTAAAACACATAAACGCCAGGTACTGGATACAACAATGCGAATACGTGAAGACATCCATCCAACCAAGACCAAAAAAATAGCCTCCAACTAAACTAGCAAGGACAACAAAGAACCCTCATGGATGCTAACACCCAGGATGACCAATAACACTATGACTTCAACATTATTACATAAAAAAACCATCAACGCTTCATTTCAAGAACACAATCTTACACAGTTTCAATACTTAAAGAGAGCACAAACCAATACACCTAGGCCAATATCCATTTCATAACTAGAGCAGACTCATTAATGGAAAAAAAAAAGACATACCTATAATCAAACACCTTAAAACGCGAGTTGGTTGAGCAGTTCCTCTCTGCTAGAAAATTAGAGCATAAGGGTGACGTGCAACAAATGTATGTCTCCTCCACCCACAATTCATTTACTCCTTAGTACATACCAAAAATATTTTCATTAAGACCATTAATTTAAACCATGTGTTGAAATCTACATCTTATTACTTGTCAAATGTGCCATCCACTTCATACCTTCCATCTCCAACTTGATCATATTACATATCAACTACATAATCCAATAAACCATGTATCGAGTCATCCCCAATAGCGTGATCAACTTATGTCATAACATAATCACCATGCATATCAACTATATAAATCAAAAAAAAAATCGCATAGCTATTAACTTAAGAGCTAGGATAGCAATGACTCATTAAAAATTGATGCATGTAGTATAGTATATAACATGATTTAGCTTCTTCCTTTTGATTTTATATTGCCTTTTTTTTTTTTTGATTCCTTGTGTATTTCATTGCTAATATGTTTATTATGTATGTGTCTTAGTAATAGATCCAATAACAGATAGCAGTGATAACAAGGATAACATACGTCGTTGTGAAATAAAACTTGAAACTAGAGCAACAGAAAAAACACAAAGCATGCCTTATCCATCGCCAATAAAACAAAATTATATCACCATGTAAGCAGTGTCAAACAATAGCACAACATAAAATAAGCACCAAATCTGATCTCTAATCTACAAGGGGGTCCCACCTACTAATATTATTTATCTTTAATAATAATAGGCTTTAGCAACACTTTGCGGGAAAAACTCTGTTGCGATTTTAATCGTCAACAAACTGGTGACTCCACAGGGAAATTTGTTTTCAATAGATTTAGAACTCAGAACTCTTGGTTTCATAGACCAAGAACAATAGGCCAAGAAGATATAAATAGGAATATTATGCAACAGGGGGAAGTGAGTAGAATTAATTGATAGATGACCGGGAATTTGGGAATAATTCATGAAAAGTGTTAAGTATGAAGGGTTTTTTACACTGTAAGGGATATACTCTCATTGGAAGAGAAAAGAATATTTTATACTTGCTCTTAAAATCTCAATGGATGATGAAATGGCAAGAAGAAGCGAGAGATAACCAATTCTTTACAAGACAGTAGTGGAAATATATAACAATTTCAAGGGTCCTTCAGGTGAGACATCATAACAATTGTGTAGCTTGATTTTTATTGACTAACAATGCTTTGCAGGAGTGTCATTGTGGAAAAATCGATCCAACATCCTATCTTGACCAATTAAACTAAAATATGATAGCAAACAAAGTCATGACAGAAGTAAAAATGAAAAAATTAAAACAACAACAATGAAAGACAAAAATAAAGAAGCGGCAAGAAAATATTTGAAACAGAAAGAAGAAATTAAACTACTGTAAAGAAGAAAAGAAAATAGCGTGGAAATGAAACCAGAGATAAGCTACTAATATACATAAAATCCAATCAGCATTAGAACTTTTCATGTTGGTCCCTCGCAATATTTCAAGTGAGGACTGTTAGTGTTTAGGAAAACAATTTCTTCTGTAAATCCTTCAAAATGTAAGAGCTAGTGTCTAAGACAAAAGAAATTTTGAAAGGAACCAACACTTGGAATTCTGATGTAATTATCAGCCCCTTGAAGCACACAATTAGATCATCATGATAGATATGGAGACTGACCAATTCATCGAGATTCATGTGCATAGGTCTTTTAAAAGAGGTACCTGTATCAAGTAATCTAGAAAGACGACATTGGTAAGGTTGTTGATTAAGGTTGGTTGTCATTGATGTCAACCCTTGAAGAAAGACCTGTAGCACAAAGGTTTGGGTAATGGACCCAATGGTGTTTTATGTAAATATGACTCATTATTGTTTTTTCATGGTTGATAAGAAGTAAATATGGATGAACTCCAAAGTGGTCCCCTTATGGTGAAAGCCCTCACGGGAAGACGCTTTGTGGAGTAAGAGAACCCATGCTTAATTATGGAATAATGAGATGAAGGAAATTGAACTTGTCAGGGAAAATATCCTATATAGATAGTGCTTGTCATGTCATTTTTGATGGTATGTGGAACGTCACATAATTCCTCATGGTTAGAGAGTTATGGCCATGAGAAGTTGGAGACCCCAAATTTGGGTAATGGACCCAAGTTTGTTTGATGGGTAACGGTATGAGTTATGATATATTTTTAGATAATACTATTCTATATGGATAGTGCATGTCATGCCATTTCTGGTGGTATGTAGAGCGTCACATAACTCACGGTTTGAGAGTTATGGTCTTATGAAGTTGGAGGACCCTCATATGTCATCTAGACGCCCCAAAATGTCAAAGTAATCAAAGTGGTTTAAGAGATTTTAAAAGGTAAATAATAAAGTGAAGTGATGAGTGTATTATAATTCAAAGTGAATACAAAATAAATTATTTCAATAATAAATTTAATGGAGAAATTAGAAGTGG
>ML778744.1:111755-133160 GCA_009831015.1 Picea engelmannii
TTGATTACAGGTTGGTGCATGGTTGATGCACTTGTTTATGGTACAGGTTGATTACAGGTTGGTGCATGGTTGATGCACTTGTTTATGGTATAGTTTGATGCATGGTTGATGCATGGTTCAGATTTATTGGTACAGGTTTACAGTGGTATATCTCACAGTGATAGTGTGACAGTGGTTCCATCATTCTACTTCTACTTAAGGGTGGTAGAACGAGGCAAGGATAGGTGGTTGTAGCCACCTTCCACTTGTAGCCGGAGAACATTGGGGGTTTTAGCCTCCTTCTGGTTGTAGCCAGAGATTTGGGGAGTTGGAGCTTCCCTCAAGTTGTAGCATGAAAAACTAGGGGGTTGGAGCCTCCTTCTAGTTGCAGCCGGAAAAAAAAGGAAGTTGGTGCTTCCAATGAATGTAATTCTTCAAGACATATAAGAAAAAGCATTGCATGGTTTTCTCCCAATTTGGGTTTCCACATAAAACATGGGTGTAGTGTGTATGTGTGTGATTGTTTATTTATTATTGCTCATTATTGGATAATAATTCTACATTGATATATCATTTGAAGAAAAAGGATTATAATTACGCTATTACTGATTCACCCCCCCTCTCAGTAATCCAACAAAGACATGGTACCCCAATAAGTGATAAGAGTGGTTTTGTGAGAATCTTCCCCTTTTACCTTGATTTTCTTGGAACCAAACAAACTATCAAGTAAGGGTCTTAATTGTGACTCTACAACCTGCTACAGAACCATTTCCATACTGAGAAGAGGAATATGATTTCTCATAATAGCATGACTGAAGGTGCGAACATAAATGAAGGTTCTAATATGATCTATGGCCTTTGAAGCATGTACCCAATTGGAAACCCATCCAGGGTGGACTGAAAAAATAACCCCAATCTTTAAGAAATTCTCCAACTCCTTTTGAAAGGGTGCTTCCAGTGTAGAGTTAACAAGTTCTTGTTTTTGCCTAGATGGTTTCATAGTATGATGAACAAGACCAAGATCAAAACCACAAAGATCCTCATAAGACCAAGCAAAAATATTTTGAGATCCATTGAGTAGCCTAAAGGACCTCATCTCTTCTTTATCAGAACATTGGACATTTATTTTGACATTCCTTGAAGATTCAGGTGTCCTAATGTTTAGGGGGATGGTTTCAACAATATTCTTTCCTAACTCCTCTTCTTTCTATTTTTCTTTATTGCCTACATCACTTGATGAAAAAAAACTCTCAAGAGGAGTCAAGCCCTCAAGAATTTTGTTGTTCTCTATGGATATAATATCCTTGGACTTAAAAGGTTAATCTTGAATGAAATAACAATTGCTCTCTTTGTTAGGGAGGGCCTGCCAAGATTCTATATTGTCAGGGACATACGAATGATATAGATATTGAAAGGAGCAGTCATGCTTGTGAGGTAGAAGTTGTTGTTTAGGAGAACCTGGAAGGATAACTAATCGACCAACCATTGAATTCAACTCCCTCTTAACATGAGCAATGGTGAAGGATAAAAGGTTCGAGATAATCTCTGAAATAGTTTGGGAGTATCATTCCATCAGCTTGTTTCTAGGACAACACACTTTTCATATTGAGTTCACAACAAGCTCAGAATCTCTGAAAAAATGAAAGGTGACCACAACCAAGATTAAGTGAGTTTTCAATGCCTAATAATAAAGCTTCTAACTTAGCAAAATTGTTAGTACAAGCAAACTCTAACCTATAAGACAGATTATGAGTTTTTCATGTAGGGTAAACCAAGATAATTCCAACCCCATTACCTTCATTAGAGCGTGAACCATCAAAGTGCATGTGCTACATATCATCATCTAAATTGATTCTTTCCAAATGAATATATCATCTACAACAAAAATGGAATACACTCCTAGGTCCTCTTCGATATAGTTTACACTAGATTGCAGAACACTCTCTATGTAGGGTGAAATTATTCCCTCTCTAAGGACTATAATGTTCTTACCATTTCAAGGAATAGATAAATGTGTCCCATCGAGTGAGAGGTATCCACCTGTTAAGGCTTTCCAATCTCTTCCCAAGATAATTGAGTAATTTATTATAGGCATATCGATGACCTGAATGTTGAGGGTTGTCCTTATCTCAGGATGACCACATAAAACCAAGTTTACATCCTTAATATCGCCTATGGTTGTTTGTTGTAGACTATTATAGGAGAGCATTCTTATGGCATTTTCATTTTTAAAAGACAACCCTATCTCTTCCATAATAATATTGGACATCACACTTGGGCCTGAACCACCATCAATGAGGCAACAATGGGAAATCTTATCCATAATTCTTACAGAAATGTAAAAAGGGGGATTTTTTACAGGCTATATAAAGTTATGTACACCTACTTTATTTACAGAATAATCCTCTTTATTTATCTCTTCGGAGAGATTGGCTACACCGAAATTTTTTCCTTCCATGAATTGTTTCAAATGCATCTGTTGTTAAGGGATGACAACCATGTCTAGGAGGGTTTCATCTGCTTTGATGTTGTCCAATTAATTCAAGATATTATATTTGGAAGAGGGGAGAGGGGGAGTGATTCATTGATTCTCAGGAACCTTAGGAACCTGGAGAGTAGCAGCGGTTGAGGATGAGCTCTGGGTAGAAGAACTGCAGGGAGGATCAAGTTTTCCCTTTGGAGCATAGGCTTTGTTCCTAGTATTGATAATCATGACATCTTCTATTTATGCAAAATCTAGGACATCAATAGTAGCTTCTGGTCTTTTACCAAATATCTTATCTCTGACACTCTTATTTACCTCACACGTGGCTTCCTCATGGTGTTCCTCGCAAAATTTACATCAACTCTGAGGCAGGATAGCCTTAGGCTGAAAACTATTTTCAACCAGATTCCTAAAGGGGGGTACAGAAGAGGATGAATCTCCATGGGTGAGAGGGGAGACAATACCTTTCTTCTCAAATGATATCATATGGTTTTTCATATATTTTTCTAGATGTAAGAGAGAGGACATGTCTTTTTGTCTAACCGATTCTCCCTGGGGAAGACCAATTCTTTCAAGCTGTTCCTCATACTCTGAACAAGTATGCAGAGTGGAACCAATATTATCAATGTATTTTTCTTCAAGCCTATGACGGTAGGGGGAAGTTAATGAATTGTAGTAATTCATGAAAGAGGCGTAGTTATGAGGGCGGATAAGTTCAGGGATTTGATTGTATAACTCGGTGAAATGCAAGTTGAAAGACTTGATGGTCTCACCATCCTTATAGGTGACATTATTATATTCCAGTAACTTCTCGGTAAGGTTTTTGGATTGCCCAAAAGTGGATTGGAACCAATATATTAACTCCTCCCAAGTAGACAGAATCTTAGGAGGAAGTTCAAAGACGTCAGCCACAAATTTTCGTTCCAAGGAATTGACGAACAAGCGCATGCAAGTGTCATTGTCGTTGGCCCCTATGTTATGAAAAGCATTCAAAAATTCCACCAGGTGTTCATTTGTATTGACAGTGTTATTTCCTGAAAAATTAGACAGGTGCTCCTTAAACTTCGGAAGCGGATGAGTAGTAGGTGCTAGGTTAAGAGGAGAGGACAGATGCCATAGTGTGGTTGTGGCATCTTCTTCGAACTAAAAAATACCATACTTTTTAATGACTTTGGTGGGGTTTGTGGTATATTGTATAGGGATATGGTGGCTATATAAGATACCAATCACTAATGATGATGAAGATTGAGAAGATGGAGCACTTCCAGTGTCACCAAAGCCACCACTAGATGCCATCCTATGGATTATAGATGAGGGGAAGAAAGACGAACTAGATGAACCAGATAAAGTTATCCTTAGATCACTTTGTTGGGAAGATAACACAATGTTTCTTCTTCCTATTTCAGCAATAGGATTGATTTCAGGTGACCGACCTCTTCTTCTTCTAGAAGTGTGATAATCTAAGGACATGAAATAAAGGCCAAAAATTTTAAGAAACAAAAGGGTCAGTGCTGATTTCTAGGCTGTCTACGTCTAGATTTCAATTGTTCTTGAGCACTGATATCTCGTTCAATTTCTTCCCAAGAATAGTTAATCTCAACACGAGTGTTGGATGTTTCTAATATGGTATTAAACAGAATCAAAGCAATGTTGGTCTCATCTTAAAGACCGAGCTCAATATTTGGTTCCCTTGCAATATGAACAATCATTAAGAATAAATCAGTCAAAGAATCAATTTCACAAAAGAAAGATGTATCGATGAAAATCGAGTATCAAAATTAACAAGAGAGATATCGAAGATCTCACCAGTATGGTCGCCTAATAAATATTGAGGAAAGGATATGAAATGATCTTACTCATGGATTTTTATATTTTGCTTGGATAAAGAAAAATAGATGGGAATCTCACCCTATGTTTATAGCCAACAAAAATAACATCCTAACTCACAAGTATTAATTATGAGTGCTTAGGCTAGTCTTTTATCAATAAAAAGCTTGCTGGAAATTTACTTTTTATGTAATTTTCTGAACATATTAGTTGCTGAAATAAATGTAAAGATAGAAGTAAAGTCACCAAGATGATAATCAAGACAGATGAGACATAAATCAATCTTTTTTTTTAATTGCAATTCACCAAAGAGTCATTTTCTTTACAAAATCTCATACAGAAATTTTGGACCAAAGTCAAACTTAGACATCCTCGATGGAACATACAAAAGGACCTCTAATAGAAGACCAAAACTGAACTCTAACTCTGCACAATATCCTTTGTCAGTCATGAACACTAATTCACAAACAAAAAATTCTACACATACTATCAAAGATGGATCAACACCTCTGAAAAACAAGTGTCTGAATGATGTAATTCAACCCTGAATATTTCTATCTACAATAAGACCCTGCTATCATAAAAGAGAATTAGGCTTGTGATGAATAAATGAATGAATGAAAACTAAACTATGTTTTTTCTTCTATCTTCCCCTTGTCCCTCCCTTTCCTTTTGCTTTTAAACAAATTAGAATTGGTTGAAGTAGTTGAACCAACTCCTTAGTTAAGTTAATTAAAAGACTCAACAAATTTTAGTTAGGGGGAAAAGTAATAATCATAATAAGGGTTATAAATAATAACTAGTAGGTGGGACCCCTTTTGACTCCCTTTAACTCATAATAATCATAACATAACTATTTAGTTAAGAAAAACACACCTCCTTGTGACTCCCATCCACATATTCACATTTGACAATTTAGCTCATGATGTTTGAAATTATTTAAAAAAAATATTACTCATGTATCCAAAAATAAAACATGTTGTCCAAAGTTTCCTGAAGTCAACTGTCATCAACAGTAAAAGAAAACTTAAAATACATATTTCCTAGTTTGTGAGGCAATATTTCCCTTGTTGAGGCTATCATCCTTTAGTCCTTCTAAACCTTCTTTAGGTTGTGTGGAATCTTTAAGCCTCATATTGCTAATCATATGAGAGAAATCGTCCTTCCAATGCAAATGGGAGGAAATAGATTTATTAGAATTATATGAAGATGCAGGAGGGATAATAGCAGCATTGTCCTTGACAAAGGCGTAATAGGCCTCGCTTTTCATCCTTTTATTCGAATAACTCATTCATGTATGTGCGATTGATTAAAAATTAATATTTTAAATAACCATACATGATAAATCCTTAAAAATATGAAATAGATTTGGCTCAGCAATATATCAGACTCATGCAATCCAATCCATACAAATTGTTTCACCATTTATCAATGAGTAGGGGGTGAATAAAGGGTCCTGGGATATGTGAGGGGTTTGTATTGAGAGAAACATGATATGATGAAGGGTGGGGGGGGGGGGNGGGAGGGGATATGATGACTTCTCAAAGACAACAAAAATCAATTGCAAACCAAATAAAACATCACTGTAGTTCAACCAAGACAGTACTACTTGCCAAATTGCTTCAACACAAAAATTTTCTTGACTATAATAAATTTTAGAACAGGGAGTGAAAAATGAATGTGGGAAGGAGATAGGGTTGTAATTAGCAAAAAGAAAAATAATGGTGGGGAAATGAGAGCAGGTACTATTCAAAACATTAATCAAGTAATCTATATAATCATTCTTTCAAAAGGAGATACACCAACCAAATGATCATTGTTACCCAATAATAATTATTGTGTATTAACTAGTGCATTGTTCATAGTCAAATTTGTAACACAGTTCCATCAACAAGACATTATGCATTCCACAACAATCTTTAAAGGAGTTATGTTCCTTTTATTTATAACAATTCTCAAATGTGTAATAATAACCATTTTTGATCTGCTAATCATCAAAATCAACCACTACCCACACATTACTTCAATCATCAAATACACTCAAAAGTTGTGTTTCAAAATTGCAATGAAGTTATATTGTTACTGCAATTTGGGCCTGTCATTTAAAATGATGATATTCGTTAAACATACATAGTGGACAGCCAACCCAATAATCCATATTTAAATTGCAAAAACCTTGATCGTATTTTAAACAGACAGACAACAACCACCATTCCAACACATGCTATGCACAAAATAATTCAATCATGCAAGTGTAATTTTGTCACTGTACAAGACCAATTCAACGTGATTCTAAATAATCAAAATGTCAGGCTATCCATCCAACACAACGAGGCAACAACAACATGCCTGAATTCATAAAAACAATAATCGAATTTTAACAAAGTCGTGTTTAAAACTCTGTGACTATCTGTGCGTGTGGAACCCAAAATTACCCATATCATACACAGTGGGAAGCCACCCAAAAAACCACGATGCAACATTTCAATTTTACACTTCTAAACACACATTCACAGTATTAACTCAATGCATTGTTTCGAGCTATCAATTTAATACATTATTTCTTTAATCAAACTGCAATCAACCATGTTGTATAGAAAAGAGGCTCATCCCTAATGACGCAATAAAATAACCATAACACATAGAGTGGATGGATTTTCTACAATCATCCCAATTGAAATAACCATTTGGCCCCAAAAAAGAAAAACTCAGTTATAGTGACCATTATTCGTGGCGTAGGAACACCACACATACAAATGAATTACCTACGCACATCAATAAACAATTGTAACTAATGCTGAGTTTATCATCCCAATAATTGTTAATGCAAAAGACAATGACTGTGTGTCAACCCAAAATATTCAACAACTAATTCAATTCTAAGACTATACTTGAGCTATTGTAACAACCCGACCTGGCATGTTGTGGAAACCACACATACCCACATGAAGTGACGTAGTGACTCACTCAATTAAAACAATACTAGGTTATCAAAACACCAGAAGGGTTATTGTGTATTTGATCTGTCCAATTCACTGTGCAGGGTGTATCCATTGTAGTAACACAAGCATTGAATAGATACCAAAACCAATACGATTATCACATGACCAAAAGGGTGATCCTGTACTCAATTTTTTCAACAATACATACCAATCAACCATAACCAATAGTAAACTCGACAGGACCAACGATATTTTCTATCAACCCTCAGACTAGAGGAGTTAAGGGTTTTCTCTGTGGCCAACACAGGGATAGAAGAACCGACTCTTTTCTTGGTGAAAACCTTTGAGACCAACGACGTATACAGAAGGACCACCACCACTTATTCCATGGACAGGGTGATAGAAACCTGTGACAAGAGAGACTATACAGAGGAGTGAGGTTCCAATTCGGCCTGGTGATAGTACTTAACACATGCAGGGTATAAAAAACGCATCTTTCCAGTCAGACAACCACAATGCTGAGGTGAAGATAGGGCCGATAAAGAAAAAAATAACCCATTGCGCGAACTTTAGTGGTGAAAACAAACCAATGCCCAAGTGAACAAAGCACAGTGACCTAGGTGCTTCCAACCATTAAAACTCATAAATGCCAAGGACTGGATATAGTGATGCAAATACGTGAAGACATCCAACCAACCAAGATCAAACAAATACCCTCCAACTAAACCAACAAGGATAATAGAGAACCCTCATGGCTGCTAACACCCAGGATGACCAATAACACTATGACTTCAAAATTATTACAAAGAAAACCATCAATGCTTCATTTCAAAAACACAATATTACACAGTTTCAATACTTAAATAAAATACAAACCAATACACTTGATCCAATATCCATTTCATAACCATAGAAGACTCATGAATGTCCAAAACAAATACATACCTATAATCAAATACCTTAAAAGATGATTTGTCTGAGTGGTTCTTCTTTGCTATAAAATCATAGCATAACCACAGTAACAAGGTTGAACAATATCACGACTAGGGTGGCATCCAATGGAGGGAGTAAGGGTGATGTGAAATAAATGAACATCGCCTCCACCCACAGTTCATTTACTCCTTAGTACATGCCAACAATATTTTCATTAACACTGTTAATTTAAACCATGCATTGGAATATGCATCTTATTACTTTTCAAATGCACCATCCACATCATACCATCCATATCCAACTTGATCATATTACATATCAACTACATAATCCAATAAACCATGTACCGAATCATCACTAATAACACTATCAACTTATGCCATAACATAATCACCATTCATATCAACTATATAACTCAAAAGAAATTCGCATAGCTATTAACTTAAGAGTTAGGATAGCAATGAATCATTAAAAATCGATGCAAGTAGTATAGTATATAACATGCTTTAGCTTCTTACTTTTGCTTTTATATTTCCTTTTAGTTTTTTCCAATTTCTTGTGTCATTGCTAACATGTTTATTGTGCAGATCTCTTAGTAATAGATCCAATAACAGATAGAAGTGATAACAAGGATAACATAGGTTGTTGTGAAATAAAAATTGAACCTAGAGAAACAAAAAAAACACAGAACATGCCTTATCCATCGCCAATAAAACAAAATTATATCACCATGTAAGAAGTGTCAAACAATAACACAACATCAAATAAGCACCAGACCTAATCTCCAATCTATAAGGGGTCCCACCTACTAATACTATTTAGCTTTAATAATAATAGGCTTTAGTAACACTTTGAGGGAAACACTCTGTTGTGATTGTAATCGTCAACACTATGCTCTTATCATGAGACCATAAAAATATAGTAGTAACTAAACTTGATGACGAAATATATATATATATATATATATATATATATATTTGCAATGCCCTCGGGGAGTTAGAAAAAACAGGCGACGATTTTGATGAAAGAAATGGCTCTGAATCAAGTGGTGAAGGACTTGAAGGAATTTTTTGGCACAGGGGTAGACCCAGGGTTCAACTCTAACAACGCACCAACAAGCCCTATTTTTAGACTTTGATAGCCTTTTGAAGAGGAGCGCAAGAGATCGCAGGATCTCGGCCCCTCTTTTGGGCTCTTTTTGGGATTTGGGATTATGTAACGGGTATGGGATGTCGGCCCATGGGTTTACCCATGTTTAGACCTATTTTGTAAAGTATATATAGAAGACTAGGCGATGTAATGAAAGAGGAAGTCATAAGGAATAGCTAAGTGCTAAAGTTGGATCTATGTGTTCAAGATTGTAAGTGTTATGTGCATACTGTGTGAGACTTGAAGAGTTAAGTGCAAGTCAGGTAAGAGGCTGTGGAAGGTTGTGTACTTAGATCTACTTGGGGAAGGAGGATCTAGCGAGCTGCACAGATCTCCTGTCCTATGTGGAGTAGGGGTTTGAGGCTCTATGCATGTAACCCATTGAAGAAGCTAATAAAGAAGAAGAGTTGGTGGGCATAGCCCCAGGGTGGGGGTGAACCACATATATGTTGTGGTGCTATACTTTGTGCAATGTGTTGATGTGTTTATGTCTTTACTTTCCAAGTGCTTGATATAGATAGATAGATCTGTTTATGATTTGTTCTAATGATGTATATGGATGTTAGGTTAGTCTTATATGAATGTGCTTAGTGCTTGAATCTGCTAGATCTAATCTGTTCCTTTGTGCTAAGTGTTGCTAGATGCTAGATATGGTTGATCACTGTGTTGTACTGTGATTAGGGTTTAACTATGTTGTAACTAATAACTGAATATTGATCAATATAACTGCTAAATTCTCTGTTAATTGTTATAATCACAGATTTGTTTCACAGCTAAGGTTGCAGACACCTGAGTCCTGCAACCACCCCTACCTCTACCTTGGGCGAGACTTCATCTGCTTCGCAGGTGTTTTCGAAAGGGCCGGTAGTTAGGGTTTTGTTGGTGCGTTGTTGTAGCGTTGAACCCTGGGTCTTCCCTTGTGCCAAAAAATGGTTCTATTGTCAGGACTAAAACTGTGATTGTTGGGAACTAAGGAAGAAGAAGATTTGTGCAAAGATCCATCCTAAAACTGTGAAAGCTCTGTGTGTAGATATGTCTCTCTAGTGTGCAATACTCTACTTAGTTTAAGAAGCTCTGTGCTGAAGAAAAGAAGTCTGATTAGAAGAAAAGAGGTAAGATCTGAAAGCTTTGTTCTCTGAGAAAGGTAAAAGTGAGAATTATTGACTAAAAGAGGTAAGATCTGAAAGATTTGTGCTCTGATAAAGGTAAGAATAGTGAAAATTTCTAGATCTGAAAGCTTGGTGCTCTGTAGAAGTAATATAAGTGGAAATGTTTGTTTCTAAAGTATGGATCTAGGTATGTTTGACAGATTCTGTAATAGCTTGAAAACTAGGGCACTAATAGATGAAAGAAGGTTTGATATGCATAGATCTAATAAGAATAGTGAAATATATGTTATACCTATGCATAGAAAGAATTTTTGGACTAACAAGTGGATGCAGGATCCTAGAAATAAATGTTTGTGGGTTAGCTACTATGACCCTGGCGCGCAGTATAGAAAGAGTTGGGAATCATTTAAAAGAAAGAGAGGATTAAACCTATGTTACAATTGCAGAAAACCAGGACATCTTGCTAAGGAATGCCCTGGGAGAAGACCTAGTTGTCTTTGTTGCAAAGCTATGGACCATGAACTATTGGATTGCCCTAGAATGATTTCTAAGATTGAAGGAATCAACATGAGACAAGAAAACCCTAAGGCAAATGCAGAAATGGCAGAACCCTAGAAAGAATCAGAGAAAGTATTGCTACAGATAAAAGAAACCCTAAATGACCACTGACATGTCAGTTTATCAGATATCTTCAAAGAAAAAGAATTTCTTGAAGCAAGAATAGGAGACTTTAAAATTGATTGTGTTCTGGATGAGGAAAAATAGGTGAATTTCATGACAGAAAGAACTTGGGAACTTTTTGGGAAGCCTTCTATGACTCCTTCATTGGGAGGACTAGGTCTATTTAGAGGAAAGTTGATAAACCTATGTGGAAATCTCACCCATATATCTATGAACGCTAATGGAACTTTGATAGAGGAATATTTTGATATTATCAAATTTATTGAGAACAACGCCCCATTTCCATGTTACTGGGAAAACCTTGGATTGAAAGAAATCAGGCTAGAAGGCAAGAAGAAAAAGAATTTTTAGCGCGGAATAAGAAAGAGTTAAAATATTTCATGACTAGAAGGATCACACACTTAATTGAAGAAAAAAATAACATATCGAAGTTATTTAACACCAGAGACCTGGATGTAGAAGTTGCAAGAACACTAGAAGACCCACAGAATATTGAAGTACCTATTCCATATAAATAAGAAGTATCACCCTCAACTCTTAGGAAAGAACCTCAATAGCGCGAAGTAACTATGCCAAAATAAGATAAGAATCTTAATGAAAAAAGGCATACAAAAATGAAGATGACTGGAAAGAAAGATAGAAAACTAAGTAAGAAGAGAGATAAGATCGACAAGTTACAGAAGGTTCCAGAGGGAACTTCGCAGAAGGAAAATATGCAAAATTGGAGCTTTGTCGGGATAACAGATTAGAATCACATGGAACATTTCCATGGTGAAGCAATATAGTCATTGGAACCAATATAACCATTTGGATGACCCCCCGAACGACTAGAAAGGAATTTATGGTTTTCCACCAGACCATTGGACCGTTCCATAATGGACAAAACAGAGTTAATGAAGGCTTCTCGACCGTTGCAAGAAATTAGTTGCCAAGCTATCTATTTATCCTGTCGCACCATGCATCGAGAACACTTTTTATAATCATGAATTTGAGCCCATAGAATTGTTGATTTTATACAGTGATCATTACACCATTGCCTTCTATCCTATTGTAGTGTCTAAGTTACTCCTCGACCCCGAATATTTCCAACCCCGAGCGTGTATGTCGGACTATTTCAGTGCAACAGAGAGATTTGTCGAAGAAGTTCGGATTGACCACATGACTGAATGAGTCATGTCGATGTCTACAGGTGTATAGGCATCATCGACGAGAGGACTGCAAGCCTCTTTGTCGATTGCTCATGGATCGAGGCCATCCCGACCATCAGTAGAGAAGAGAACCAAGCATAAAGATGACCTACAAAATGTGAAGTTGACTCCATCCATATTGCCCGATTACATCCCGCCTCTGGTTGGCATGGTGAATTGTGATAGTGTTCCAAGAGACTTCGAGTACACTATGGTCACCCCATACCTCTCGAAGGGGATACACATAGTTAGAATAGAGCAGGACAAGATCACAACGTTGAAGTTCAACGAATTCAACCTTAGAGATTGAAATATCTATGGTATGCTTGCCCCATATAAGTACCTAACCAGAACTAAATGGAAGAAATCGAAGATCATCCCTCAATTGTGGATAATGAACCTCACGTAGTCCACCCTGTTGAATGTCATGAATATCCCACACTTCGGAAGACACCAGGAATTCAATGCCTATGTCAAGCTACAACTATCGTGTTACCATGGCAACTACTTATGGATAGACCATCACATTACAGTTGATCCAACGCTGATCCATAGGATCATAGGACTGAGTATGCAAGGACCCGACTCACAGGACTTTTATCTAGGAAAAATCAAAGATCGCACACTTGCACAGAATATCAAGGATACATATAGCGACGTTGAGAAGGGAACAAGAGGCTACAAGGTATCTTCCATCCAAAGTGGCTCAGTGTGCCTCGCATCTAAAATGATAGATGTAAAGTTAGTAAGGAAGAACCAACCTACACAGGTCACCGACTTTGTTGTTGACCTCGCAAGGAAGTGCGCAGAAGGCCTACAGATGAACTAGGTGAAGTACCTAGTTAACTAGTTGGAACTAGATTGTCGAGAATCACAGGATCAGGGTTATGATTTTGTTTCTTGGGAGATGTCGAAAGGAGCGACCTTCCCCGAAATAGAGTCGTTCGAACCACTTGCCACGAAGTTCGCTACCTTGTGGTATTCAACTGATATGAAAAAATAGTGTCGGTTGAATGTTGTGTTTCATACATACTACCTCCAGCCCAAGCAATCCATCGAAGCCAAGCCTTGCATGACTCTGAACACCCTATAAAGGTTGCGACCACTAATGAAGTTCAGTGAATATTGACACTTTTTATACATTACAACGCGAGAAGATGAAAATCAAGAGTAGCCCCAGTCATATTACAAACTTACAAAAGAAGACCTTGAGGAGATCACCAAGGAATGGTTCGCTGACCTCCTTATCCCCACCAACCCCGCAGAGATATCTGATATTGACAGCCTAGAGGACACTCATAAAGAAAATAATACACCCAAAACCAACAGACAAAAGAAGATTGAGGAGGTCCAGAACTTAAGCAACACCTCAATGAACATTGCTTCCATGTCCCCTGATCGAGGGGCTGGTGACGAAGTAGAAGTTGAACAGAGACCAAGAGAAGTAACACCGCCTAGAGACGAGGTTGAAACTTTTAAGAAGATAAAGTTTTCCCCCCCAAAAAAATCTTCCCCGAAGAAACCAAAAGACTCCATGACCAAGATGCAGACTGTCCTCACCTCTGATGATTTTGACTTCATCATAGTTTCCCTGAACGATGCTTCACTAGAGATAGCAGAGAAATAAGGAGCGAAGAAGGAAGAAATGTATGATAGGATTGAAGTCAAAATCTGAGGGGTAAAACAAGCCCTTCAGTCCATCTGCACAGTCTCCACTGCGCCCCTTCCATCGAGAGAACCAAAGTTGGGAGATTAGCCAACCCAAATCCACCGACTAGATGAGATAGTCGAAGCTCGCCTTCGATGAGCACAAGAGAAAACAGAACAAGCCACCTAGGCTTTAACGCAAGTACAAGGAGTACTTGTAGAGTAGCACCGAGCTGCAGAACAGGAAAATATTTCTCTCCAAGAAAAGTTTGATGAAGAAAAAGCACAGCTACAACAAGGAAAAGAACAGTTGCTCACAGAGCAACTCGAAGTGAAAGAAGCGGTCAATAGAGCACATCATTTTGTGACATTCGTAGAAATTAAGGTAGAGGATCGATTCACAAAGCAGGTAGAGTAGCTCACAAAAGTTATCCAACAGCTACAATAATACATATCATACTTAGATCTCTGCTCAGTTCCCAAGACCCCACAAGATTTGAAGGATCAAAGAGAAGCAATTGCTCGAAGCGCAGTTGAGAGAATAAAATCCCTTGTTATGGAATATAAGAAACTCACTGATCATAGTTCCCAGACCTACGAGAAACTCACTAAAAATACATAACTAAAGGAACTGGAGTCACAAATCCAAGAGGTGAAGTATCAAGATGAAACGATACAAGCGCAGTTGAAGCCCTTGTCAGCTGTGGAAAGAATGAATCGCTCCCAAGAATAATGCATTTCCCAGCAACAAATCCACACTATCCAAAGTAGAGTTATGGAAGTAACTCATAGGCTCCAACCTATATAAGATTAGGCTTACCAATTGTTCAGAGAGGTAGAATACCAAGGAGCAGAACTGGAGCAGGTTGTCACTATAGCTGAACAGTGCCTGGAGGGACCTATCAACGATGCAGTCATCCAAGAGTTCACTGAACATGAGGCTAAGGCAAAACAACAAGGAAAATAATATCAAGCTATGCTCGAGGCTTTTGAAGTAGAATTATCTACATCAGATTGACTCGGGATGAGTCATAGGTGAGTGTAGGGGGCCCGTTGGTCCTTGACTAAGTTTTGGGAGATCCTTGGTCAATTTTGACCTATTTTTAGACTTCGACAACCTTTTGAAGAGGATTGCAAGACAAAGCAGATATCACAGGATCTCGGCCTCTTTTTTGCGCCCTTTTTGGGATTTGGGATTATGTAACGGGTATGGGGTGTTGACCCATGGGTTTACCCATGTTTAGGACTATTTTGTAAAGTATATATAGAAGACTAGGTGATGTAATGAAACAGGAAGTCATAAGGAATAGCTAAGTGCTAAAGTTGGATCTATGTGATCAAGATTGTAAGTGCTCTGTGGATACTCTGTGAGACTTGCAGAGCTAAGTGCAAGTATGGTAAGAGGATGTGTAAGGTTGTGTGCTTAGATCTACTCGGGAAAGGAGGATCTAGCGAGATGCACAGATCTCTTGTCTTATGTGGAGTAGGGTTTTTAGGCTCTGTGCATGTAACCTATTGAAGAAGCTAATAAAGAAGAAGATTTGGTGGACGTAGCCCCAGGGTGGGGGTGAACCACGTATATGTTGTGTTGCTCTGCTTTGTGCAATGTGTTTATGTATTTATTTAATAAGTGCTTGATATAGATATATAGATATGTTTATGATTTTTGCTAATGATGTATATGGATGTTAGGTCAGACTTATATGAATGTTCTTAGTGCTTGAATCTTCTAGATCTGATCTATTCCTTTGTGCTAAGTGCTACTAGATGCCAGATCTAGTTGACCACTGCATTGTACCATGATTAGGGTTTAACTGCATTGTAATTAAGAATTGAATATTGATCAATATAGTTGCTAAGTTCTTTGTTAAGTGTTACCATCACAGATCTGTGTCCTAGCTAAGGTTGCAGACACTTGAGTCCTACAACCACCCTTGCCTCTACCTCGTGTGAGACTTCATATGCTTCGTAGGTGTTGCTAAAAAGGCCAATAGTTAGGATTTTGTTGGTGCATTGTTGTAGCGTTGAACCATGGGTCTGCCCCTATGCAAACAATAATGAACCCCTCTTCTCTCATCTAGGTCTTTGTTTATTCATTTGATGACAATGCCTAGGTGTCAAAATCCTATATCCAAAACCCTAGGTGTCTAAAACCCTAGTTCAACCTGACCCATAATTGCAGGGCTTTGCCAACCTGTCTTTCCTTCTTTCCCTGGATGTGCTCCAAAGCGTCCGTTGGTGGATTTTTTCGTTTGTTGAGTTGTCCATGATCCATCTTATTTTTTGATCTATCTTCCTTTATCTTCTCATTCATAGTGAATAAAATGACGATTAAGGAGGAAAGGTGAAGTATGAACTTTCCTGGATGCTTCATGAACTTACTGTCATATACCAATACCAATCTCCTTGCTTGAATCCATTTATCTTGATGTGTTTGTCATGGTAAGCGTTTTCTATTTATTTCTCTATCTGCTGATGAAATCATGCAATAAACCTATCTTCTTCCAGTTCTACCAACTGTGCAAGCCTGTATTGAACAACTCCATTTTCATTCATATTTATGAATGTTGCAATTCTTAGGCTAGGGACCAAGTATTCCATAGGTACCACTGGTTCCAAGACATATACTAGCTTAAAGGGATTTTGCACTGTTAACTTCTTGCAAGTAGTTCTGTAGGCCCATAATACTGCTGGAATTCTTAAATACCAATCATCTCTGTTCACATTACAAATATTTTTCAGTGTTGTCTCCAAGATCTTATTGAAAGCTTCAATTGTACCATTTTCTTGTGGGTGGTAAGGTGTGCTCTTATGATGATGAAATTCAAATTTCTGAGTCAAGGCTTCAATAGTTTTATTAATAAAATGAGTACCTTGATCGCTCATAAGGATCTTTGGGCATACAACCCTTGTTATGATATCCTCAAATATGAGCTGCGCAGTTGTAGTTGCACTACAATGCCTAACTTATCTTGCTTCTTCCCATCTGGTCAAATACTCTGTCACTGTGATAATGTATCTCATTCTTGTGCGCTTCCCTAGTGGGTTAATAGGTCCCACAAAATCAATGGCCCATTTCAAAAATGCCTGTAAATTTAGTTGCAGTGCTAAAGGAATCTCATCTCTTATGGACGGTCTCCCAACTCTTTGGCATACATCGCAGGCTCTGTAGTATTCCTTAGCATCTTTGTGTAAAGTGGGCCACCAGAGGCCATCTCTGAGAACCTTCTGTGTTGTTGCTTTCCCTGTATAGTGTCCTCCTGTGATGCCTTCATATGCTTCTTCCAGAATTAGTGGTCTTTCTGCCCCTATAACGCATCTCCTCAAGATCTCATCGAGTCCCATCTTGTATATTTGTCTAGCTATAAGTGAAAAATATGTAGCACAAACTACCAGTTGTTTCTTCTGGATGACTGTGTATTCGCGAGGTTTCATTCCCGTGGACATGAACTAAACTATCTCAGTGAAGTGATCATTGACTTTTCTGATGGCCAACAACTATGTAACTAGTAGTGTGTCCTCCAAACTATTAGGTTCCTCTCCATGTTCTAATCTGGACAAGTGATCAGGTCCCTTGTTCATTCTTCCTGTCTTGACCATGATCTCAAAGTCATATTCCTAGAATATCAGTAGCCATCTACATATTCTTCCCCCCAACACTAGCTTGTTGACTAAGTATTTGAATGCAGAATGGTCGGTAAATATCTTAAAGTGCCCTCCCAACAAGTAATGTTGAAACTTATGCAAAATGTACACCATGGCTAACCCTTCTCTTTCAGTGGTAGTGTAATTTATCTTAGATGGAGAGAGATTCCTACTAGAAAAGGATAAAGGGTGATCAATATCTCTTGATCTTGGTTGTTCCAACACTTCTCCTAATTCAATAGATGAAGCATCAATATGCACATGGAATTCCTTACTCCAATCTGGGAAAACCAAGATTGGCGCAGTGACCATTTTCTGCTTCAGTGTGTCGAAGCTCTGATGACATTCTTCTAACCATTGAAACTGACAATATTTATTTAAAATATTTTCCATGGGTGTTGTTATCTTCGCATATCCCTTGATGAAATTTTTGTAGTATCCAGTATGTCCCAGCGTAGTCCGTAGTTGTCTAACTGAAGTGGGAGCAGGTAGATCAATGATGATGGAAATCTTGGAAGGATCTACCAACAACCCCTTCTTACACACAATATGGCCTAGAAACACTCCAAAGGGTGAAAAGAAAATACATTTCTTCAGGTTTAGGTCAATATGACATTGCCTACATTTATCTAACATCAATATTAAACATTCAATATGGTCCTTTAATAAGATAAAAGCAATCCAATCATCAAAATATGCTTCCAAATATTTATGTAAAAATTCTTTGAATGATTCGACCACCACCCTGGAAAAGATGGTTGGTGCATTCTTCAATCCGAAGGGAATCACTATGTACTGAAAAGAACCCCATTCTTTTGCAAATGTGGTCTTATGGCGATCTTCCATAGCAATCTTGATCAGGTGATAACTTGAAAATCCATCTGTGAAGGAGTAGAGCTCGTGTCCTCCTACATTATCTAACAATTCATCAGTAAATGAGGTAGGGAATGGATCATGTAAGATGGCATCATTCAGTTTCCTTAAATATACACAGATTTTGATCTCTCATGTCTTCTTATCTTGGAACACCATAGGGATAATCCACTCTAATTCTTCAATAGGTTCTATGATTCTTGCTTCCAACATTCTGTCTAATTCAATCTTGACTTTCTGCTTATATTTGGGATTCAATCTGTAGGGCCTCTTCTTGACTGGCCTTGCATATGGTTTCAAGGGCATCTTCATTTCTCCCATGGGCCCTTTAATTCCTTTCATGTCGGTGATATTGGTTGGAAACAAGTCCTAATATTCATGAAATAATTATGTGATCTTGTCAATAGTGGCATCATCCCAATAATGTCCAACGTTTTCTAGATTAGGCGCTTTCTCTGTTCCAATATTAACTTTATTGATTTTGATTGGTTGTCCAATGAAAGGTAGTCCAACCCCTGGCCCTTCTATGTCTCTCTATCCTTTAGTTTCTTTGATGTTTACATTCCTAGGATCATCAAGTTCATCAACATTGATATTGTAACAACCTTGTAATTTCTGAAGAGGTGCAATCCATTCGTCTTCTTTTTCTCCAAAGGGAGGTTAGGTGCCTCCTCAAAGACTTTTTGTCTTACAAATTTTAAATCCTGATCTACCGTGGGGTGTTGACCTTCAAAAAAAAATGTAGCTACAAATTTATGAGTCATACTATACCAATCTGCAGTGGTGAGGCATAGTTCTTCTTGAATATACCACTTGATAGGCATTGTGTCCAAAGTGTTTGTTACACGTCAAAATTGCTAAGTGTCACATTATCCCTATCAATCGTCGTAAGTGTCGCATCTTCCCTACAACTTTCACAAGTGTCGCAAGTTGGTCACTAGTGTCGCAAACGATGTTCAGACATGATGCCATGATAACGACACTAAGGAGGAACTTATAACACCTCACATAACTGATTTGAAGGGGGAGAACTGGTCTACTGGAATCAAATAGCTCTTGACACCTGAAAGAGACACTGAAACATTGGTTTGGAGGAGGAACGCTCCCCTTTTTCAGATGCAGAAGCGTTGGCGCTCCCCTATCATTCTTTAGGGAGCGTTATAATGCCCCTCAGGCCCTTCTGGAGGAGCGTTTCTCATCTTGAGAGCGTTGGCGCTTTCCCAAGGCTTACCAGGGAGCGCTACAACGCTCTGATGCCCCTTCTGAGGGAGCGCTCCCTATTCTGGGTCAGTTGTTAGCCCGTTGAGGAGAATAAGGGGAGGATCATTCGATATTAGGAGGCAGTTGTGCTTGAATTCTCGGTTTCATCAAAATATCCCTGATCTAAGGAGAAGGTTCCCAACTGGTTCTAAACATAACTCAAGAGGTTAGACCCCTCCTAACCTATATAAACAGGTTCTATGATGGTGGAAAGGGGAGAGGAAGAATTGAACATATGAAACTTATGATCTTGGAGGAAACTTACAGTCAGCCAAAGGAGAGTGATCAGTGAAGCTGTTGTTATCCAGGTCATGGATCTTTTAGGAAAGGGTTAGATGAAGAGGACTTGACGAAGCTGTCGCATTCGCATCTACGATTGTAAGGACTGCTGTCGTTATTCTCATTAATATGACACGCTTGGCCTGTTTCTTTCTAGTTTGTGTCTGATGTTGCATAAACTTGTCATTTATTGATAGATTTGTTTTCAAGCTAATGTCAATAGAGTAGGAAGTGGTCGCATCTTGTTTTGTCCACAGACCTCAGCGAGGAGCAAAGGATTGGAGCGCAACTTGGAGCGTGCAGGGACAAACGTCGATTGAAAGGTACTTATGTTATCCTCCCTTCTCATGCATTAGTTTAGATGGATTTGAAAGGAAGTTAGTGTCCACGTTAAGCATTTTTCTATCTAGGGTTAAGGTCAAGCCTTAGAGGTGTTCTACCTGTCCACAGGGAGATTTTCCTACAACAGAAACTGGCGACTCCACTGGGGAAATAGCCTCGAATCGAAACCTCTTGTTTGGATTTTTCTCCTCATTGAACTTGTTTTGTCCCTTGATTGTTTCAGACCTGGTTCATCCCTCTTTGATTAGTTTTATGAGTTGATTGGCTCCTTACCTTGTCACATTCAGCATACTTGTCAATCTCAGATCTCAATTTTTGAATTTTTTTGACATTTCTGGGGCTTTTAGACCTTGGCGCCCCTGACCTAGTGTTAACAGAGTGCCAGTGCTCCTAATAGCCTTACACAAAGCGCTATAACGGCCTTTTCCCTTGGCAACAGAGTGCCAACCTCCTTTGGGCCAAAAAACCCTCCACAATTGTATTTTTCAGGGTTTGCCTCTGTGGCTCTTTTGCTGAGTGATCTAGTGAGTCAATTTTTCTTCCTTATCTAGCCTTGACATCTGTCTTTTTGAAGAATAAATACCTTGTTGATCGGATCGTGTAGCCTTATTCGCCATTCTTCATTGAGTTTTTCTGATTGAGTAAAGCTTGGAACCTATGCATTATTTTTCTTTTCTCTTCAGTTGAGCAAAAAACCCTGGTGAAGGTCATCAAAGGTCTACAGACCTCTGTATCTTGTTTTCAGTCGAGGTCGTTGTTCTTCAAATCTCGCTTTTGGGTGTGAAGTTTTCTTTTTCTTTGATTGTTTCTTTTCTTTCGTTTTTCGTTTTGATTGCTACGAAGGGTGTATTGTTTGTGTGACTTTTTTTTATGCTAGTTTGGTTTTCATTCATACCAAGAAGATAATTAGAAAAGATAAGCATTGTGTTGTATTGATCATCATCCATACGCAAAAAATAAAAGATATCTTCGTGATTGATTGAGCATGTTAGAAGGCATTTGAAAGTTTTTGCATCACATTAGGATTTGATTGAGAAAAGAATTGTTTGAGGGAATTCCGTAGTTGT
>ML778744.1:144338-155348 GCA_009831015.1 Picea engelmannii
TGACTTCATACTTTGGGGGGCATTCTGTTACACGTCAAAATTGCTAAGTGTCACATTATCCCTATCAATCGTCGTAAGTGTCGCATCTTCCCTACAACTTTCGCAAGTGTCGCAAGTTGGTCACTAGTGTCGCAAACGATGTTCAGACATGATGCCATGATAACAACACTAAGGAGGCACTTATAACACCTCACATAACTGATTTGAAGGGGGAGAACTGGTCTACTGGAATCAAATAGCTCTTGACACCTGAAAGAGACATTGAAACATTGGTTTGGAGGAGGAACGCTCCCATTTTTCAGTTGCAGAAGCATTGGCGCTCCCCTATCATGCTTTAGGGAGCGTTATAATGCCCCTTAGGCCCTTCTGGAGGAGCATTTCTCATCTTGAGAGCGCTGGCGCTTTCCCAAGGCTTACCAGGGAGCGCTACAACGCTCTGATGCCCCTTCTGAGGGAGCGCTCCCTATTCTGGGTCAGTTGTTAGCCCGTTGAGGAGAATAAGGGGAGGATCATTCAAGATTAGGAGGCAGTTGTGCTCAAATTCTCGGTTTCATCAAAAGATCCCTGATCTAAGGAGAAGGTTCCCAACTGGTTCTAAACATAACTCAAGAGGTTAGACCCCTCCTAACCAATATAAACAGGTTCTATGATGGTGGAAAGGGGAGAGGAAGAATTGAACATATGAAACTTATGATCTTGGAGGAAACTTACAGTCAGCCAAAGGAGAGTGATCGGTGAAGCTGCTGTTATCCAGGTCGTGGGTATTTCAGGCAAGGGTTAGACAAAGAGGACTTGACGAAGCTGTCGCATTCGCATCTACGATTGTAAGGACTACTGTCGTTATTCTCATTAATATGACACGCTTGGCCTGTTTCTTTCTAGTTTGTGTCTGATGCTGCATAAACTTGTCATTTATTGATAGATCTGTTTTCAAGCTAATGTCAATAGAGTAGGAAGTGGTCGTATCTTGTTTTGTCCACAGACCGCAGCGAGGAGCAAAGGATTGGAGCGCAACTCGGAGCGTGCAGGGACAAACGTCGATTGAAAGGTACTTTTGTTATCCTCCCTTCTCATGCATTAGTTTAGATGGATTTGAAAGGAATTCAGTGTCCATGTTAAGCATTTTTCTGTCTAGGGTTAAGGTCAAGCCTTAGAGGTGATCTACCTGTCCGCAAGGAGATTTTCCTACAACAGTGTTAATGGATTTATTCACCCACTGTTCTTGAGGAATGCTACTCCAGGCCTCCTCACAACTTTTCACATGGTCCTTCAGACAACTCTGACCTATGTATCTAACTTCGAACCCTTCAACTTGGTTTGAAAAGTGCATTTTCATCAAAGTGAGACATTGCACCAACTCCATGATGTTATTATTGTGTGTTCCCCACCATCTTGTTGGAATTTCTTTAAAGACTTCATCCAGTGCCAACAAACTCTATTGTGCTAGTACAATTTCTTAAAAATCCAAAAAGAATGTTTCTAAATGATTTAAACCATCGAATGTGGGCAGATTACTTACTTTTGTGCCAATCCAATGAAATTTCTTGGTCAATATGGAACATTGTCGTGTGGAGACTTTATACATCATATTATGCCAATTCTCCAGTGCTTCTTCTAAATATGGTGAGCATGCACTCTCACTTCGCCAACTTAGGTTTCCATCTACCATAGGATTAATGTAATCTTGTTGTCTTGCTGTCAATATATATATGTTCTAGAGTTCATAAGTGAGGTCTTCTTCTTTGATGGGTTTTGTGTATATAAGACCTTCATCAGGATCCAAAGGTGCAATAACCCTAAGGTCATCACCTTCAAATGGAATTCTTCTTTTCTTTAAGTCAACCACAATAGAATTGTTGAAAGCCCAATCAATTCCTAACAATACAGGATAAGGGAAGCTATTATCAAGTATCTCAATCATCGCAAAGTCCACAAACGTTCTTACCCCATCGATTTCCACAAGGACATGGTCCAGCCTCCCAAAGGGGCTTACTTCTTGCTGATTAGCCATCCTAAGCCTGATAGGGGAGTAAATCAACTTAGGCTTTCCCATCAATGACTAGTTCTTCTCCGTCATAACGTTGACTTCCGAGCCGAAGTCGAGGACCACATAATATATGTCATAGTCTCCAATCTAAGCATTAAGGTGTAGTTCTTTGTTTTTCCTTCTCTTTATGGATACTTGATGTACTACTCTATTCAGCAGAGGATATACCTTCCCTAGCTCATACCGTCTGATCAAGTGTTGTATTTCTTTCATAACACTTTCATCCTTAATCAAATCAGTGAACGTATACAAGAAACTGACAAGATTGATTACCTCTTTTCCATCTCCTGGTACAACTAACCGATCAAATGCCAGAGGCATTCTACATTCTCACACTTCTGGATATGTCTTTGAAGAAGAAGTTTGATCTCTTCCAAATTCTCTTTTTGCCTCTTCAAACGTCTTGTTTTCTTTCTTTGGGTCAAACACTTGTGTCTTCTCTACAACTCTTCTGACCCTTGATCCCTCTATAGTATTTTCTGGGGTCAGCCTGTATTATCCTATGACAACACCTCCTTTAGTGATAAAAACAACTATGGGATCCTCTACACGAGGTTCTGCTGAAATTAGTTGTACTTGCTCGTTTCCTCCCCGTATTTCCTAAAGTTTTTCTAAAAGCACTGAGCAATCTTCAATAACATGTTGAAATGAATTACAGTAACTACAAGTGGTACAAGGGTTCTGACAGTCCCTTGCCAAGTCACCTGGCTATGTGCAGTCATAACAAATGATCTGACCTTGACCTCGACCCATGCCTCCTCCTCTTTCTCTTCCTCTGAATCCACCGTGAGGGTTGAAGTTTCCTCTTCCTGGAGATTCAAACTGCATAGCATTTCCCTCCTGATGCATCTCTCTTTGAATCCTATATGTATATGTTTACCTTTCATGCAAGAGGTCATAAGCCCTACAATCCTTCTCATCATGCCCCATAGATTTACAAAATGTGCAGTAAATATTTGTTGGCAAAGGGGAAGAACCAGGGTTCAACGCTACAACAACGCACCAACAAAGCCCTAACTACCGTCCCTTTCGACAACACCTACAAAGCATATGAAGTCTCACCCGAGGTAGAGGCAGGGGTGGTTGTAGGACTCAAGTGTCTGCAACCTTAGCTGGGACACAGATATGTGATTAGAACACTTAATAAATCACTTAGCATCGTTATTTCCTCAATATTCAGTCAATAACCACTTCTCTTATAAGACAGAACTTCGCAGTGTTCACACTAATTTACAGTATTCAAGCACTTAACATATACAACCAGATCAGAATGAGCATATCAAGCACTAAGCATGAATATCTAGGTTAGATATATCATTCTAACATACAATAAGAATCAAGCATGAATATATCTATCTAAACATATCAGAGCATTTCGCATATAATATGTAAATACATCAAGACAAAGAAAAAATCACATCACACAAGGCTTACGTGGTTCACCCCCACCCTGGGGCTACATCCACCAACTCTTATTCTTTATTGTCTTCATTCAACTGGTTACAAGCACATAACCTCAAAACTCTTACTCCTCATAGGAAAGAAGACCTGCGCAACTATCTAGATCCTTCTTCCTTGCGTTACAACACAAATCCTTCTATAGTCTTTCACAGGGACTTGCACTCAGCTCTACAAGTCTTACATAGTATGCACAAAGAACTTACAATCCTTTGATCACATAGATCTAGCACTTAGCCATTCCTTTTGCACTTAGCACATCGAACTCTATCACATAGATGCACTACTACTTCTATCTAGCCGAGCCATTTATTTATATATTACAAAATAGGTCTAAACATGGGTAAACCCATGGGCCGACATCCCATTCCCATTACATATTCCCGAAAACCCAAAAAGGGGCCCATAAGGGGGCTGATATCCCATGATCTATGCTTCATCTTGTGTTCCTCCTTCGATAGGCTGTCGAAGTCCCAAAATAGGTAAACATGACCAAGAAACTCCCAAAACTTGGTCAAGGGCCAACAGGCCCCCAAGACTCACCCGTGACTCGTCCCGAGTCACTCCGGTATGATCAACTCTACCTCGAATGCCTCGAGCTTGGCTCGAGCTGCTTTGACTTGCTTCTTTGTTGTGGTCTCTTATTTGGTGAACTCCTGGATCACTGTGTTGTTCACTTTCCCTTCTAGGTGTTGTTCTACTATGAGCACGACCTATTCTAGCTCTGCTCCTTGGATCTCGACCTCTGTAAACAATAAACATGCCTTGTCTTGCATAGGTTGAAGTCGTTGAGTGACTTCCATCACTTTTATTTGAATCATATGGATCTGATGCTGAGCTTTGTGTTGTTCTTGAGATCTCTTCATCCTTTCTACAACTGACAAGGCATTCAACTGCGCCTGTAGTGTGTCTATGTTCTACTTCTCTTCTTGGAGCTGTGGCTCTAGTGTATTCAATTCTGGATTTTCATAGGTATAGGCACTGTGGTTACTGAGTTTCTTTCACTCCAAGGCAAGAGCTTTTAATCTGTCAACTGCGCTATGGGCAGTTGCTTCTCTTTGGTTCCTTATCTCCCATGGGGTTTCAGGTACTGCATGGATCTATAAGTAGGTGATGCGTTGTTGTAGCTTCTGGATTACCTCTTCCAGTTGTGCCTCCTGGTGTGGAACTTGTTCCTCGGTCTATACTTCGACGACTGTCATGGAGCGAAGTTCTCTGTTGACCCTTTCCTTAACTTCAAGTTGCTCAACGAACAACTTTTCCTTGCTTTATTGTAGCTCTTCTTTTTCTTCATCCCATTTTGCTTGTAGAGTGAGATTTTCCTTTTCTACATCACTTTGTTTCTCTTCAAGGTCTTTATATACTTGTGCTAAATCCTAGGTGGCTTGTATTGTCTTTTCCTGGGCTCGTCGAAGGTGAGCTTCAACTGTATCAGCAATGCGATGTAATTGAGCGGGGTCATCACCTATTTCTATTGTTCCAACTGTCAAGGGCGCAGTGGATACTGCGTGGATGGATTGTAGTGCCTGTTGCACTCCTTGGAGTTCATCCTTAATGTGACTCAACACCTCCTCCTACTTAGCTTCTTTCTTCTCTTCTATCTCCAGTGAAGCATCATTCAGTGTTGCGACGATGAAGTCGAAGTCATATGAGGTGAGGGTGGTCTCTAATTTGGTTCTGGTTGCTTTCATTTTCTTCCTTGAAGAAGGTTTCAGAGGGGAAACCTTCCTTTTCTTCGAGGGATCCTCCTCGTCTCTTGGCGGTGTAACCTCACCTTTATTCTATTCAACTTCTATGCGATCACCTCCTTGCTCTGCTAATATGGACACAGTCTTCATGGATGCATTGTCTAAATCATGGGCCTCTTTGGTCTTCTTTATCTTACTAGGTTCGGTTGTATCCAGCGCAGTTTCAAGGCTGTCAACATCAGAAATCTCTGTAGGGTCCACTGAAACAAGAAGGTCCACCAACCATTCCTTGGTAATCTCCTCCAAGTCATCCTCTTTTAGCTAGTAGTATGATTGTAGTTGTTGTTTATGCTCATCAGTGCACACGGTGATATAGATAAAATCATGGCCTACGTTGAATTTCATCAAGGGTCCAAACTTGTGAAGTGTGTTCAGAGTTATGCAAGGCGTGGCCTATATGGATACCTTAAAATGGTTATAATACGTGTGGAATACATAATTTGATTGCCACTTCTTATTCATGTCGCTGGAGTACCACAACATACTGAAATTCATAGCTAGAGGTTCAAATGGCTCATTGTCCAGGAAGTTTTCACCTTCTGACATCTCTCGTGTAATGAAAGTGATTAGGATAAGAAGCCAGCTGAAGTGGAATTCGTATGCCTGATATTTTTCTTCCCTTCAATCTATTTCTAGCTCGTTCATGAGGTAATTTTCCCAATTCATCTGTATTCCCTCCACGCACTTCCTTGCAAGGTTGACTACTAATCCATTTACTTGGGTCGATCGGTTCTTGTGAACTACATTTCTCGCGATCAACTGATAGGAAAGGCGCACTACGCCGATCTGGATAGAAGCTACCTTGTAGCCTCACGTTCCCTTCTCTACATCGCCGTAAGTATCATTATTCTCCAGGCGAGAGCACGATCTGAGGTCTTTCTGGGGTAGAAATCCTATGGGTCAGGGCCTTGCATGCTAATCCCTATGATCCGATTGATAAAAGTCGGATCCACTGTGATGTGATGGTTCAACCATAAGTATCCTCCATGATAGCATGACAAAAAAAAATTGACGCATGCGTTCACTTCTTGATGCCTCCAGAAGTGAGGAATCTTCATTACATTAAGTAGTGTGGACTGCACGAGGATCATGGTCCATTGCTAGGGAACGATCTTTGAATTCTTTCCCTTGGTTCTAGTCAGATACTTGTATGGGGCTAGAATATTGTACACTTTCCTATCGCCGAGGTTGAAGTCACTAAACTTCAACGCTGATATCTTATCCTATTCTACGCGGACTGTGCATATCCCCTTCGAAAGGTACACAGTGATCAATTCATATTCAAAATATCTGGGGACACTGTATCGGTCTATTGCACCACTCAGAGGTGGTATATAAGCAATTAGAATGCTCAGAATTAGCTTAGCATTCATGATATCATCTATCTACTTTGTTTATTTCTCAGCAGTTGGCCGGGATGGTCCAGCTCGAGTAGTGGACTGAGAGGCCTGCAATCCTCTCATCGAAGATGCTTGTACATCTGTAGACAATCCTCTCTCCAACATGACTCTTTTTGTCATCAAGTCGATCAAAACTTCCTCAACAGATTTCTCTGTAGCGCTCAATGATTCTGACATACACACTCGAGGTAAACAATTTACGGTATCGGGGAACAACTCAGACATGGTAATGAGGTATAGAATGAGAGAAAAATGATCATTGTATAAACTCGGCTTAGTCTGTGAGCTAAAATTCTTGATTGGAAAAAGTGTTCTCGGTGCATGGTGCGACGATCTAAAAAGGTAATTTGACAACGGTTGGCTTGCAATGGGTATGAGCCTCCATTAACTCTTGTTCGATATGTTATGGCATGGTCCAATGGTTGGATGAAAAACCTTTATTTATTTTCTTTTCATTCGGAGTAGAAGTCGAATAGATATATCGGCCCCAATGAATATATTTCTTTTCCCTGGCAAAGTGCCATGTGTCGTTGTTATGATATCTCAACGAAGCTCCAATTCTACAATTTTTCTTTTTGCGAGGTCTCCTCTAGAAACTCTTTTAACCTTTCATTATTATCCCTCTTCTTTCTTAACTTTATATCCTTCTTTCCAGTGAGCTTCGTCTCGATAATTCTTTTCTCATTCTGATTCTTTTCTTCTTTGGTCTTAGTTACTTCGCGTTGTTGAATTCTTTCCTAGGTTTCCTGGATAATACTTCTTCTTTTTCTGGGATAGGTAATTTAATATTCTGAGAATCCTCTAGAATTCTCTTATCTTTGACATCCGAGTTGCTAGCATTAAATATCTTTGAACTGCTCTCATGTTCTTCAATCAAGTGTGTGATCCTCCTGGTCATAAATTCTTTTAACTCTTGCTTCTTTTGTTCCAAAACTTCTTCTTCTTCCTTTCATATGGCTTGATTGCTATCAATCCAACATTTTCCTATTAGCATGGTAAATGGGGTGCTTTCTTCGACAAATTTAATAATCTCAAAGTCTTCTTCTGTCGAAGTTCCATTGACAGTCATAGGTATCCGAGCGAGCCTTCCACATAGGCTTACTAGCTTTCCTCTGAATAAACTTATTCCTCCTAGTGAAGGAATCATAGAAGGCCTTCCTATAGCTTCCCAGGTTCTCTCTGACATAATATTCATATTTTTTTCCTCATCCAGAACACAGTCAATGTCGAAGTCTCCTATTCTTGCTTGGATGCATTCCTTTTCTTTGAACATCTTTGATAAGCTGACATGTCGGTGGTCATTCAGGGTTTCTTTCATCTGTAGCAATGCTTTCAATGATTCTTTCTGAGGTTCGTCCGTAGGTTCTGGATCTGTCTTAGGGTTTTCTTGATTCAGGTTCATTCTTTCAATCTTAGTAATCATTCTAGGGAAATCCAATACTTCATGGTCTAGATATTCACAACAAATACAACTAGGTCTTCCACCAGGGCATTCCTTAGCAAGATGTCCTGATATTCTACAACTATAATAGAGGGTCAATCCTCTATTCCTTTTAAATGATTCCCAGCCTCTTCTGTACTGCGCACTAGGATCATATGAGTTAACCTGCAACAATTTATTTCTAGGATCCTGCATCCATTCATTAGTCCAAACATTCTTTCTTCGCATAGGTATAACATATCTTTCACTATTCTTATCAAATCTACTCATATCAAATATTCTTTCATCTATTAATGAGCTAGCTTTCAAACTAGGACAGACTCTATTAAACAGACCTAGATCCATATTCTAGAAACAAAAATTTCCACTTATCTTACTTCTACAAAGCACAAAGCTTCCATATCTGAAAACTTTTAGCTATTCTTACCTTTATTAGAGCACAAAGCTTGCATATATTACCTCTTTTGATTAGAAATTATTACTTTTACCTTTCTTAGAGTGTCAAGCATTCATATCTTGCTTCTTTTCTTCAGATCTGATCTTCTTTTCTTCATATCGGGCTTCTTTCTTTCAGATCTGACCTTCTCTCTTTAGCACAGAGCTCTATAGATCAAGTAGAATACTACGCACTAGGGCACAAATCTACACACAAAGATTTCACAATTTAAGGATGAATCTAGGCACATAGCTTCCTCTTTCTCAGTTCCCAGCAATCACAGTTTCAGGTCCCGACAACAGAACCATTTTTTGGCACAGGGGCAGACCCAGGGTTCAACGATACAACAACTCACCAACAAATCCCTAACTACCGGCCCTTTCGGCAACACCTGCGAAGTAGATGAAGTCTCGCCCGAGGTACAGGCAGAGGTGGTTGCAGGACTCAAGTTTCTGCAACCTTAGCTATGACACATATCTTTGATTAGAACACTTAATAAAGCATGTAGCACTGTTAGTTCCTCGATATACAGTCAATAACCACTTCTCTTATAAGACAAAACTTCTCAGTATTCACACTAATTTACAGTATTCAAGCACTTAGCATATACAACCAGATCATAATGAGAATATCAACCACTAATCATGAATATCTAGGTTAGATATATCATTCTAACATACAATAAGCATCAAGCATGAATAGATCTATCTAAACATATCAGATCATTTTGCATATAATATGTAAATACATCAAGACAAAGAACAAATCACATCACACAGGGTTTACGTGGTTCAACCTCACCTTGGGGATACATCCACCAACTCTTCTTCTTTATTGTATTTAGTCAATCGGTTACACACATAGAGCCTCAAAACCCTTACTCCGCACAGGACAGAAGATCTGCGCAGCTAGTTAGATCCTTCTTCCTTGTGTTACAACACAAAGCCTTTTATAGTCTTTCACAGGGACTTGCACTCAGCTCTACAAGTCTTACACAATATGCATAGAGCACTTACAATCCTTTGATCACATAGATCTCGTACTTAGCCACTCCTTTTTCACTTAGCACATCAACCTCTATCACATAGATGCACTACTACTTCTATATAGCCTAGGCATCTATTTATATGTTACAAAATAGGCCTAAACATGGGTAAACCCATGGGCCGACATCCCATTCCCATTACATATTCCCAAAAACCCAAAAAGGGGCCCATATCCCGTGATATTTTCTTCATCTTCCACTCCTCCTTCGATAGGTTGTTGAATTCCCAAAATAGGTTAACATGACCAAAAAATTCCTAAAACTTGGTCAAGGGCCAACAAGATTGGTGGGTGTCTGGACATATTTTTGCATGTAATAACATTCACCATGGCTATGTCTATTTCTACATACCTCGCACTAAGGTAGAGTAAACTTCTTCAAAGGGTTGGGAGCTCCAAAGGCTAAGTACTTGTTAAATAGGGGACAATGCTCCTTGTCATGGACCTCTAATTTTCATCTAATACACTAGATGTCTTCTCTTTTATCTTTTCCCTTGTCTTTATTCATATTTTCGACCTGCAGAGATAATCTAGTTATCTGACTCAAAATTTGACTCATACTTGAGCTAGATTCTCCCATAGGCATTGATTATAGTTTCTTGGCGATCTCCAAAGCCTGGTGTTGTAACAAAGATTATCAATCAGACGCCACAGGTACAATGACTTCAATACTGTTTATATGTAGGCAACTTTAGTGACAACAGGATCCTCGAACCAGGACTACACACTTGCAGTCATCCCAGGCCATCCTTCTCCTTTTCTCCCAGCTCAGCTCATGTGCCCACTACTGTTCGTTACTTACTTGACCAGGATCGCAAGATTAACCAAGTAACTAAAATAAGAAAACGCTTGATGAAAAGCTCAAGGAAGGCCCAGTTGGATTTGTCCCCTTGTGCAGACTAGGACGATTTGTTTATAAAGAAATAAACAACAAATAGCAGAATCCCACAGAGCAAAACAATTGAAACGAGTTGGTTTGATAGAGAAAGCTCCCATAATAGAGCTTATTCTCAGCATCTGGAAAGCTCTAGCTCCAGCACCAGAGAATCTGCAGTGGTTGGGGATTCTACTAGCTTTGAAGCTAATCAGGTCAGGGAAAATGTGGGAGTGGATAAAAGTTGGATATTATCAGTAGAGAATACCTTGAATTCTTGGTAGAGGGAATCCTAGGAATTAATTAGTGCTTTCAGATTATCCCCTTCAAAAGATCTGGCTGGTTCAACTCATAAAAAGGAAGGAAGTTTGGTACACTACTCAAGAATTTTTAGCTTCAATAAAGGCCACCTCCTTGGAACATCAAAGCAAATGTTTTGGAGATGTTATGTTTGCGCGCTGTTTGTCTTTGAATATGGATAATGTGGCCAAGAAATCTAATCTGATCGCTAATAAAGGGCAAGTGGATGATTGGCAAGTCTTCTTAGAGAAAGGAAAAGATG
>ML778744.1:169569-217963 GCA_009831015.1 Picea engelmannii
TTCCTTGAGATGAGCTCTTCCCTGTTTAACATGCAAAACTCAAATCCAAATGTCAACTAGCTCTGATACCACTTGATCCGTCAGGATTTTTCAATGACTTATGGTTGAGTTTAATTTTGCATGCATTAGTTAACCATTTGAGAAACTTAGAGAAGAATGAGGAAAGAAGAGGAATTATGACAGCCATATACACATATGTAGATCTAAAATGAAATAATAGACAACAAACCATAACACGCAGATTGATAATAGAGTTCGACACAACTTTGCCTACGTCTCTAGGCCTTTGTCTCTGTGGGGGAGGCTTCTTTATTTCTGTTCAAAATATCAAAAGTACATCGATGCAATGAAAAATGGATACAAGAATGATCTGGTCATGTTCGCCCAGATCTCTAGAACCATGCAAAGAAAACGGCATGCAAAACGGACGTCCGGAGCTCCCAGAAATGGTCTGACAGCATCTCCTCCTCAAAAGCTTCTCTGCCTCAAAATGGATTTGGCTTGGCTTCTCCTCAGCATTATTCTTCTCTGAATGCCCTCAAAGTTGTTCCCATGGCCTCAAACAGGCCTTGGTTAAATAGTTGGGAAGGTATTTGCTCATCTCCAACTTCCTCCAAGAAGTTAGGCTCAAAAACTACCCAATAACTCCCAATTACATTAAAAATGGCTTAATTACATTTAAAAAAAAAAAACAAAGTGGTTAAAAAACCCACTTTAAATTATAATATATAGTTATATAGGGCTTATCCCTTCGATCTCTTGCGCACGCCCTCTTTGAACGATCGTATGGTGTAATAGGACCACAGGCTAAAAATCCCGCGCGCACATGAAAGGCATGGTCATATGGCGTTGGCATATAACCGTGGGCTTAACACTTAACCGTTCAAACCATTTTAAACAAACGTGCGCCCCCTTTACATAAGGCATGGTCATATAAAATACAACGCGCGACCAATGGCTGGGGCTAAGCCCCGACCCGGTCGCGGCCCGAACATTACCATACTCAACTTTAAATAAATATGAAAACATTTCATATTAAGAATTAATACAGTGGCGCGTTGGCAATCGGAATTTGCGAAAGCTTTGGCATAGGGGGAGGTCACTGGTTCAAATCCGGTTGACTTACAAACTTTTGATAAACCAAATAGACCAATACCAGGGTGCCACGTGGCAGCCCACAATTGGGCCATGTGGCACCCAATCATTTGACCAGAAAACTGCCACATGTCAGTTGCCCATTGGTCCACGTCACTTGCTACGTCGACTTTCGTATGCATCTGCCAATGCCACATCATTCCCTGAAACATCATCTTCCGTATGCCATGTCATATGACATGTAGGCTGCTGATGTCATCCCATGCCACGTGTCACCCTTTTAGTGGTGACACGTGTCACCTCGAGATAGGTCCAGTCGTACGCCCAAAAGTCCAAAATTGCCTGACACGTGTCATCACCTGGAGCTGCCACATGTCGTTGTATGAACCTGCCATGTGTCACTGTATGGACCTGCCACATGTTGCCTATACAGAATTTCCATGTCAGCGTACATACTTTCTACATCAGCATCCGTACAGACTGTACGGACTACACAGTCAGCAATTTTTTGGCCTGTTTGACTTTTCGGATAGAATGTGATATCTTCTCCATACGGACTCCGTTTGAAAAAGTAAATATACCACCGGAATCAGGAAGACGAGACAGACACAATGGTGTTGGTTTCGTTGGATTCCGAGCACTTTCATTTTTGAGCATTTTTCAAGCCCTATCAGGCTTCTGAATCCGATTTCGGATCAATACTCCATACAAATTCACATAAAAACCAATGTTGATCAGGATCTTCAGATCCATCTCCTCTAAATATAGGTAACCTCATTTCATCTGCCATAGATCTTCCTAGGTTTCTTGACTGAGTATGTGATGAACTATTGGTAAGAGTGCTCTAATTGCTCTGATAACTCTGACTACTTTGGTTACTTAACACTGCTAAAACAACAGGAGGAGTAATAGCACTTACTTCGATGGTAGGTGCAGTCCCTGAAGTTTTTTATTCTTCCTGGTGAGGTTCTTCAGTCTTCCCTTCCTCTACCCTAGCGAACTCTGAATGTTCCTTGTTCAATAACTCTTCTCCTTCTCCACTGTATAACACTCCATCTTGTGCTAGTGGTTTGTGATTAGGCACAAACAAGTTCACCATAGGAACCTCTCTGAAGGTTCTCTCACTGTGCGTATGTCCAACCTCTATGTCGCTGTCACTTTCTAAATTCTTGAACATTATATTTTCAATCCGACCAACTACTGTATCCTCAATATGTTCTTCTCATGCAATAACATCTTGATCTTCAACCTCAAAAAGTGTAAAAATGTTCCTCTCATTCCCTTAAAGAAATATCTCTCTGCTTGGCTATATGAATCTATTCTATCAATAGAAAACTTGGTAATGTACCCTCCAATGGTGTTATCAAACCACTAATCTACTGCTCTTGACACAACATTATCAACTCTCTTGACCTTCTTGATCAGTACAGACGTCCAAACCACAGGTGTTCTAGATCTGATTTCAAACATGGTATCTTCTAATCCGGATAAACACTCATATAGCTCATTATGAATTCCTCCAAAGAAAATATCATGTATATCAGTAAAGATATGCCTTCCCAACCATTCTTCTATACTAAGATTAGGGTTCTTGTTTTGGGCTTCAACGAAGTCATTTTCTTGTTCTTCTATCCACTTCTGAATCTCTATCTTTGATGGAAACCACCTTGACATTCCCTCGAGAATATATCGGTCCCAAAAATAGAACCATTTTTTGGCACAGGGGCAGACCCAGGGTTCAACTCTAACAGTGCACCAACAAGCCTTAACTACTAGACCTTTCGACAACACCTATGGAGTATATGCAGTCTCATCCGAAGTAACAATAGGGGGTTGCGGGAAATAGGTGTCTACAACCAGGGGGAATGAAAAGTGGATCCAAGGCAGCAACACACAAATATCTAGCTATTATTTATCCCACTTAAACCTACTTTGCAAGTTATATCTCATATCTATCACAACAATGCAATAAAAATATAGCATAAAGAAAATAACACAGCATCAACCATATAGAACAACAAGATATATGTGGTTCACCCTCTCCCTAGGGATACACCACGGAACTGTGTTTCTTGATATATTATGTGAAAACATACAGTTCTATCTGTGCACTTAGCTTGCAGATCTCTTTCTCTCCCCTCCCTGCGCACCCAACTGCAAGGTTGATCTTCAGACCCAACTAAAGATATTACAATCCAAGAACAAAATTACACACAATACTTCTCTCACACAACCAAAAATAATAACTCTCTTAACCCACAATGATGAACCCATCTTCTCTCATCTAGGTCTTTATTTATACATTTCATGACAACTTCTAGGTGTCAAAAATCTATATCCAAAAACCTAGGTGTCTAAAACCCTAGGTCAACCTGACCCATAATTTTAGGGGTTCTCCAGCTTGTCTTTCCTTCTTTCCCATGAGGTGGTCCAAAGAGTCCGTTGGTGGCCTTTTTCGTTTGCTGAGTTGTCCATGATCCATCTTCTTTTCAGATATGTCTTCTTTGATCTTCTCGTTCAACGACTCGCTTTCCCTTACTTCGATACTTTTTTTTCACTTCTTTGACCACTTCGACCCATTCTTAGTCAATGTGCCTTCCATGCAGTTCGTACTTCACCTTTCCTCCTTAATAGTCGCTTTCTTCCATACCTAAGGGCCAACAAAATTGATGGCATAATCAAATTCCGAGGTCTTCGTTCTTTTCTAAAAACTTCAATGGTCACAGAGTAAGATCCAATGTAATATGAGATTGATCCATGTGGATATCGATGGCCACCCACCTTTTCCAGCTGGCTCAAAAAAACTTTCTAGCAATTTTGATAATTTACTATTTTTAGCAGTTTTTCAGGTCCTCAACTTCCAGAGCTGTTTTGAGGCCCTAAACGACATTTTTTGGGGTACGTTGTCATTGAAAAATTTCATCATGAAATTTTGTGCAATTGTTGTAGTCCTCGGATAGATCTTTCCAATGGGCTATCATACGCCTGAAACGAAGATCGTATGCAAAAGTTATGACCCCAAGAAGTTGATGTATTGACTTACCCAAATGGGGCCCACATGACTTTTGGCGCTTCATCTCCTAGGGTTAGGGTTTTGGATGTCTAGGGTTTTTTTGGCATTCTTGTTTATTGTAAAAAGGCCTTCAGAGCCTCATTGTAATCATATTCTTGCGAATGAGCACAATCGTCACATCTCTTCTCAGAGATAAGCCGCCACCATTCTAGCAAGCTTGTTTTCGCTGCATTTTACAGTTTCCAGCTTATTTCTTTATTGAATAGAAAACCAGTTTTATTGTATCTCTGTTATTTTGTGTTAAGCACCTATTAATAATCTGTATTCATTTCATTCTTCTCATAAAATATGGATTAGTGGTATCAAAGCGGTCTACTCCTTGTCATCTTAATGCATGTCCCCAACGAGGTTGGAGAAAAAAGACTTGGGTCTCGAGCTTGTTTCTCTTGAGGACAAAAACTATCGCACGCCCAAGTGACCTCTCATGGCAGGAGAAAAGAAAGATGACGGGATAGGAGATCCTTTCAAACTGTTGATTGAGGAATCCCTCACGCAACAGAGGAACGAGATGATGGATAGTCTCGCACAAATCCTTCGGTGGCTACCAATAGGTGACACATCTTCTTCGAACGAAGGCACCACCCCCTTCAAGGTACAAATAAACTTTGATATTCCTATATTTGAAGGTCAGATAGATGCAGATGTTGTAGACAAGTGGTTGAATCTAATAGAAGGGTATTTTTTTGTCCATAACTTTTTGAATAGAGAAAAGATTACTTTTTCACTCCTCAAAGTCGTTCCCCATGTCAAAGATTGGTGGGAAATGTTCTGTGAGCGAAAGGAAACAGAGGAACCCTCATTATTTTTGATGCAGGAGCATCACTCCAAGCGAGCTACACGCCAACTAGTCATCACATCAAGCACGCATTCAATGGAGAGGAGAGGCACAACCCTCTCACTTTCAAATTTCAAATTTTGAAATTGTATTAAATGTTGTAAGGCCGAAGAGCCAAAAGCCATGCATGTGCCCAGGCTTTATATAAAGGTTTCCTTAAATTCTTGTAAGGATGAGATCTAGATCCGATTCGGACTAGAAAACCATTCAATGTAATTGAATGTAAGTTAATGAGAGTTGGTGAGGATGGAGGGAAGCGCTCGAGGAGCCCCCTTTTGTAAAAAGATCTTCTTTTGTTTTCATAAAGGGTAGAAGGTAGAGAAGAATAGAGAGAATAGGTTGGATAGGAGAGGAGATCCGAGACTCTGTTGCAGTCTGATCTCGAACACATTGTAATCAAGCATTCTTGATTAATACAAACAAAGCAGTTTTTCCTGCATGTTGTTGTTCATGTGTTTGTGAGTTCATGAATGAACATCTCTATGTGTTGATGATATGTTGTAGATGTATGTTAGATGTGCATTTGTAGGGATAAATAGATTTCCCTATATGTTAAGTTCTTTGATTTTCAGGTTTGGGTTATTTGTGGTTTCATGCAAGAGTACATGATAGAGTATTGTGGTCTCTGAAAACTAGTGCAAGAGTGCACTTCTGAATTATGTGGAATTTCAGACAAAGACGTGCCAGAAGGGTGCACTAGCTGAAGTCATTAACTCAAGGAAGAATCCTCAAGGTTTTTGAACACCCTAAAGGAAGAACCGTGCAGAGGAGAGCACAGAGAGGAGAAGTAGAATTGATGAGAATTCTATAAAGGCTCTGCCAGGAGGGCATTGAGGAAATGCACAGGATGCATTGAGCCAGTGCATAGAGTGCACTTATGAATTCTATGGGATTTGGACAAAGTTGTGCCAAGAGGTGCACCAGAGGAAGTATTAGACCCAGGGAGAAACCTCGAGGTTGTTGAAAACCTTGGAGGTAAGACTGTGTAGAGGAAGGTACATAGATAACAGAATCACTGAAGGTTCTGGAGAGCTCTTCCAAGAGGGCATTGAGTGAGTGCAAGGAGTGAAAAGGAGGAACTCTGTTTCGAGTTCAGGGAAGGCAAAACCTTTGAAGTTATATGAATCTCTGCCAGGAGGGCATTGAGAAGTTGCATAGAGTGCAAAGAAGGACTCTTTTCGAGTTCTTTTGTGAAGATAAGTGTCAAAGAGAGACACTCACAGAGTTACTGAATACTCTGTTAAGACAACAAGGAAGGCTTGAGTAGAAGGTCATCATGAGGACACCAGATTTCCCTGTGAGGACACAGAAGGGAGAGTCACCTAGACGCTCGGGTAAATAAAGCTCAGGACAGATAGCACAGTTGTGTGCAGGGACCCTGCAAGGAGTGTAGAGGTCGTGAAACCTTTTTAGGTTTCAGAGTGAATAAATCTCAGGAGGGATAACGTTCCTAGAACGCAGGCGATATCCAAGGGAATTGAGCTCACAGAGGAAGCAAAGGTTGAGGTGTTTGAAACTTCAGAAAATCTTCCAAGGGAAAGGAAGAAGGCCATGCTCAAGGTAGAGCACAACTGTCATTACATAAGCTGGAGAGGCGAGATCTAGACCGTCAAGTTTCACGTCCAGACAACAGGAGGAGAGAGAACAAGGAAGAGAAACAGATCTAGGCTATTAGATCTACTGCAAAGGATCGATAGCCATCAGATCCAGAGGAAGGCACATGGAGTTTAACCTCTGGTAGGTCACGCAGGAGAAGAGATGAAACAGACAGTGGAGATGTTTCATGGAGAAGTGTCGAAAATCCCATGGACCGTCAGATATCACAGATCTGTGAGAAGGTTAAGGCTGAGTGCCTTTTAGCATTTTGACATGTCGGTATTTCAAGGTTCGGAATTTCAGCAATCGTGATGACAGGAGTTGGGGCACTTTGCATTGAAAACCCTGAAGTCACGAAACGTGACGTGTTCTTGGAGTAGGGTGTGGTTCCAAACGAAGCAACCATTTCAGAATTTCGGCATTTCGGGGTCTGGGAGATCGAAGGACCAAGAACCGTCTGCAGTCAGAATTGTGGGATCATGAATTCCGAAATCTTGAAAAAGTGAACCGTGGTCAGGTAGATTTCGTCATTTCAGGACCCGAGTGGTTGAGAGGCCATGAGTCGGGAGATGTGGAGTCCCGACTTGCAAAATCGCAAAGCCCCGAAAACATTCGGAGGAAATAGCACGAGCCAGAGTCGTTGATCCCATTTCAACATTTCAGCATTTTTGGGTTTGGGAAGTAGAGGAGGCGATATTTTGGAGTCACTGCATCGTGAACTCCGAGTTCATGAAATCCCGAAAATATCTAAGCCCATTTTGGCATTGAGCTATTTCAAGAATTCAGGGAATGGAGTGACCAGTGGTTTGGGCTGCTGCGTTTCAAACTCCCGGTTACCGAAATCCCGATACAACCACAACGTCGTGGTCACATGGAGGTGAATCTCACGCCTAGTGCTTGTTCGCATACGTGGGGTTTCCCAAGGACCTATGGATCGGATTCGTGGGGCTCCAGTGAGGGCCCGAAAGAAGTATTTTAGTTCTGCAGATTCGAAGAAGATCGATCCTGTGCGGATCTCAACCCGAGGGTTAGGGGATCTGCAACACATCAAGTGGTATTAGAGCCACTTTATGTTTTTAGACTGCAGGCAGAGGGAGGCAGAGTAGATAAAGAAAATACTCCGATACACATCAAGTGGTATCAGAGTGGGAATTCGCTTGTATCCTGTAGGCGAAAGGAAGATGGGGATACTCTCAGGCATAGAGTGATCCATAAGTTTTCCAGGTGGGTAGACAGAGGATGAATATGGCTACTAAAATCCATGGGCATGGTCACAGGGAAGACCGCAAGAAGAAGAAAAATCCAGAGATGGATCTGGAACTCGCTAAGGTGAGGGAAAGAATAGAGAAGCTTGCATTGTGAATGCAACAGAACGCAAAGACACATTGGGTGTATGAATGGCCTCTAAGGAGGAAAGTAAAGTGGCTAGTAAATAAATTGTTAGCTAGAAGACAACAAAGGTTGTTGAGGAGGTGGCTGAGGTATGTGAAAAGCCTCAAGGCCACATAGGAGATGGTTCATGCCTGTGAACCAGAAGCTGGGAGAAATCTCATTAATAATGAAGAGGAGAGAGCGAGCAGAGATCTCATAAACTGCCAAGTGGTCAAAGATGGACTTTCAAATTTCCAGGTGGGCAATATAAAGAGATCAAGTGAAGGTCTCGTATACTGCCAGAAGGGCAGTGTTGAAAGTTCAAATTGCCAGGAGGGAAATGAGATGAGATCGTTGAAGGATCTCATAGATTGCTAAGAGGGCAGAGAGGAAATCCCATACTGCTAAGTGGCCAAGGGAGAGAATATGAACTCAGAGGTGAGTTCATATCAGCAAGAGGAGCTGACAGAGAAGGAATATCAGAAGAGGGTTCTGATGATTGGGGGAATTCAAATATTCCTGCCAAATAGTCGAGTAGAGGCTAATAAAAGTGTTGCGCATGAGGATATAGTGAAACAAGAATATGAAAAGGAGGCCATGGGGCCAAATGATTTTAAAGTTAACTGTGTCTATGATGTAGGTACAAAAAAGGAACGACATCCATTAGAGACTGTCATGATGAAGGAGAAGATTTCAGAAGCTGCCCAAGGAAAAGAAGAGGAGCACACAGTTAAGATGCTCACTCCATGGGAGAAGAAGTTAGAAATGCTGGAGGATTGGTTGAACCATCCAGAACCAGTAGATGTATGCCATGAGGAGAAGCCAGGGAGATGAACAGATGATAACTGCAGTGCCGAGGCATGCAACAACAGATGAAGAAAAATTCCAGTCTGAGGAGCAGCTAGAGGAAGATGGAATTCAACCAGCACAAGGCGAAATGGAAGAATAGAATCTGTCAGAGTAGATGACTGAACAACAGATCAATCAAGAAGATAAGACTGCAGAGCTGAATTTTGTAGAAGGATGGAAATTTGAGTCCACAAAGGAAGATGAAGATGGCATGGGAGATCTAGTTGATCTACCCATTTGCAGGGAAGAAGTGTAGTGGAGCAGGCTGCAAAAGGAGAGACAGCCATTGGAGAAGCTGGGTGAGATAATTGAGGAGATTATAAGGTTGATGATCAGATCAACAAAAGCGGTCAGCAAAGGGAAGCTGATTAGAGGAGAACCTACCATAGCATCAGGGAAATAGAAGCAACAACAACAACAAAGTGATGGAGCGGATGGACAGCTCCAAAGAACTGTTTGGGATCCAGGTGGATTTCAATAGCAGTGCTAGGAATATCATGAGTAGGAGCTCATGAATTTTTTCACAGCAGAGGAGTATGATGCAGGAGCATCGCTCCAAGCCAACTACGTGCCAACCAACCAGAACATCAAGCGCACATTCAATGGAGAGGAGAGGTGAAGCCCTCTCACTTTCAAATTTGAAATTTTGAAATTGTATTAAATGTTGTAAGGCCGAAGAGCCAAAAGCCATGCATGTGTGCAGGCTTTTGATAAATGTTGCCTTAAATGGTTGTAAGGATGATATCTAGATCCGATTCAAACTAGACATCCATTCAATGTAATTGAATGTAAATTAATGAGAGTTGGTGAGGATGGAGGGAAGCACTCGAGGAGCCCCCTTTTGTAAAAGATCTTCTTTTGTTTTCAGAAAGGGTAGAAGGCAGAGAATAATAGAGAGAATAGGTTGGATAGGAGAGGAGAGTTGAGACTCTGTTGTAGTATGAGATTGAACACATTGTAATCAGGCATTCTTGATTAATACAAACAGAGCAGTTTTTCTTGCATGTTGTTGTTCATGTGTTTGTGAGTTCATGAATGAATGTCTCTATGTGTTGATGAAATGTTGTATATGTATGTTAGATGTGCATTTGCAGGGATAGATAGATTTCCCTATCTGTTGAGTTCTTTGATTTTTAGGTTTGGGTTCTTTGTGGTTTCATGCAAGAGTGCATGACAGAGTACTGCGGTCTCTGAAAACCAATGCAGGAGTGCACTTCTAAATTCTGTGTAATTTCAGACAAAGACATGCTAGGAGGGTGCACTAGATGAATTCATTAACTCAAGGAAGAATCCTCAAGGTTTTTGAACACCTTGAAGTAATAACTCTACAGAGGATATCACAGAGACGAGAAGAAAAATTGATGAGAATTCTGTAAAGGCTCTGCTAGGAGGGCATTGAGAAAATGCACAGGATGCATTGAGCCAGTACATAGAGTGCACTTCTGAATTCTGCAGAATTTGGACAGAGTTGTGCCAGGAGTCGCACCAGAGAAAGTATTAGACCTAGGGAGAAACCTCAAGGTTGCTGAACACCTTGGAGGTAAGACTGTGTAGAGGAAGTTACAGAGATAACAAAATCACTGAAGGTTCTGTAGAGCTCTGCCAGGAGGGCATCAAGCGAGTGTAGGGAGTGAACATGAGGAACTCTGTTTCAAGTTCAGGGAAGAAAAAATGTCTGAAGTTCTGTGAATCTCTGTCAGGAGGGCATTGAGCGGTTGCATAGAGTGCACACAAGGACTCTTTTCGAGTTCTGTTGGGAAGAGAAGTGTCAAAGAGAGACACTCATAGATTTACTAAATAATCTGTTAAGACAGCAAGGAATGCTTGAGAAGAAGGTCATCAGGAGGACACCAGATTTCTCTTTGAGGACACAGAAGGGCGATTCCACTAGAGGCTCGGGTAAATAAACCTCAGGACGAATAGCACAGTTGTGTGCAGGGACCCTGCAAGGAGTGTAGAGGTCATGAAACCTTTTGAGGTTTCATAGTGAACAAAGATTAGGAGGGATAGTGTTCCTAGAACACAGGTGATATCAAATGGAATTAAGCTCACAGAGGAAGCAAAGGTTGAGGCCTTTGAAAATTCAAAAAATCTTCCAAGGGAAAGGAAGAAGGCCATGCTCAAGGTAGAGCACAGTTGTCGTTAGATCAGCTCGAGAGGTGAGATCTGGACCATCAAGTTTCACATCCAGACAACAGGAGGAGAGAGCACAAGGAAGAGAAATAGATCTGGGCCGTCAGATCTAGTGCAAAGGACCGATAGACATCGGATCCAGAGGAAGACGCACAGAGTTTAATCTCTGGGAGGTCGCACAGGAGAAGAGATGAAACCGATGGTGGAGATGCTTCATGGAGAAGTGCCAAAAATCCCATGGACTGTCGGATCTCATAGATCTATGAGAAGGTTAAGGCTGAGTGTCTTTTAGCATTTCGGCATTTCGGTATTTTGGGGTTTAGAATTTTGGCACTCCCGATGACAAGGAACTGCGGCACTTTGCATTGAAAACCCCGAAGTCACGAAATGCGACGTGTTCTTGGAGCAGGGTGTGGTCCCGGAGGAAGTAGCCATTTCGACATTTCGAAATTTCGGGGTCTGGTAGATCAAAGAAATAAGATAGGTCTGCAGTCGGAATTGCGGGATCACGAATTTTGAAATTCGGAAAAAGTGAACCGTGGTCGGGTAGATTTTGGCATTTTGGGACCCGGGTGGTCGAGAGGCTAGGATTCGGGAGATGTGGAGTCCTGACTCACGAAATCACGAAGCCCTGAAAACATTCGGGGGAAATAGCATGAGCCAAAGCCGTTGGGCCCATTTCAGCATTTCAACATTTCGGGGTTCGGGAAGCACAGGAGGTGAGATTTTGGAGTCACTGCATCGTGAACTCCCGGTTCGCGAAATCCTAAAAATATCTGAGTCGATTTCGGCATTGAGCCATTTCAGGAATTTGGGGAATGGAGTGACCAGTGGTTTAGGTCACTGCATTTCAAACTCCCGGTTACCAAAATCCCGATACAGCCACAACGTCGTGGTCGCGTAGAGGTGAAGCTCGCACCTAGTGCTTGTTTGCACAGGTGGGGTTTCCGAAGGACCTGTGGATCGGATTCGTGGGGTTCCAGTGAGGGCCCAAAAGAACTATTTCAGTTCTGCGGATTCGAAGAAGATCGATCTTGAAGATCGATCTTGTACAGATCTTGGCCCAAGGGTTGGGGGATATGCAAGACATCAATTTTTAGTCACGACCACCTGGGAATCCTTCAGGGATGCTATTAAGGAACAATACTACCCTGTCAAAATTTATGACGACTTGTATACCAAATGGACCACACTGTGGCAAGAAAGAGACCAAGCAGTTCCAGATTTCACAAATATCTTCCATACCTTGCGCACCAAGTTGGGTATCAAATATTCAAAGTGAATTCTGGTGATCAAGTATTGCGATGCTCTACATAGATACATCCAGACTGAAATGGAATTTCTAGACATCTCATCCTTGGGTGCAGCCTACAGATATGTCGTCAAAATTGAGCAGAATCTCAAACAAAAGACACGGCTATTTGGGCCTGGGAACCCCTCACAACAAAAGCTAGGAAAGGGCGGCCCCAACCCACAAAATAAAGGATAGAGAAGGTATGGACAATATCAAGACAACCAGTCCAAGCCACAAGCAAAGAAGGACACCAAAAAGGCAAAGAAAGACATTGGGAAGCGGTGCAACTTCCATAAAAGCCCTTGGCATAAAACTGTTGACTACCACTCAAAGCAGTCGCTGGTGGCCGAATTGAAAGCCTCTGAATCAAATGTGGATTTTGACTCTAATCCAGAACCAGAAAGGGGAAGACAGATCATTGACGTGGAACCTAGTGCCACCACTTCTACCACCAAGCTCTAGCCTGGTGAACCAGACGAGCCAGAAGAAGGAGAGCACCTCTTCCATTCACAGATGTGGGTAAAAAACACCTTGTTGTACTTCATCGTTGATAGAAGTAGCCAGAAGAACCTCATCTCAACAAAGGTCATCAAGCGGTTGGCTCTGCCAACAACGTCGCACACACAAACCTACACCATTGGATGGCTCTACCAAGGAAGCGATCTCTGCGTCAACCAACAGTGTTGACTGTCGTATGGCATCAAGCCCTTCAAAGATGAGGTATTGTGTGACGTTTCTCCTCTCGAATTTTGTGATGTTATTTTGGGACAACCTTATTTATGGAAACATCATGCTATATATGAGTCTAGGCCTCGTAGTTTTATTATTACTTTGAACAGAAAATTGTACAGGATATCTGAGGCAGTCCCACCTAGTGTTATTTCCTTGATCTCTGTTAAGAAATGTAGGAAGGTCATCTCTCAGATGGGGAAGTTTGTCTTCTTCGTGATTCATTCTCAGAATAAGCGAAAGATCACAACCACATCTAGGGTCTCTGTGGCCGAACTCTCCACATAGAATAAGCAAGTAGATAAGGTCATGGAAGAATACTCGAATATCTTCTCCTCACCTACAGGGGTACCTCTGCATTGTCAGGTCAAGCACCCCATCGATCTGACCCCTGACGCACTGTTGCCCAATGGGCCAGTCTATCAGCTCTCTTTGTTAGAGAATGAGGAGATCAAGTGATAGATCCAAGAACTTCTCCACAAGGGGCACATCTCTCCCAGCTCATCACCTTGCGGGAGCCCAATAGTGCTAGTACAAAAGAAAGATGGAACCTAGCGACTCTGTATTGATTACCGGGCTCTGAATAAAATCACAGTCAGAAATCGATACATGATTTCCCAAATCGTCGACCTCCTTGATCAACTTACGGGGGCCAAATAATTCAGTAATATTGATATGAAGTTTGGCTACCACTAGGTCCCGATAGAACAAATAGATGTATGGAAGACTGCCTTCAAGTCAAAGGAAGGCCTTTTTGAATGGTTGGTCATGCCCTTTGGTTTGAAAAATGCTCCAGCCACTTTCATGAGGATGATGGACGATATCGTGTGACCATTCACAAATACTTTTGTAGTGGTGTATCTGGATGACATTCTAATTTATAGCAAGACTTGGGCCGAACAATTGCAGCATATTCAACAGGTTCTGCACACCCTGTGGCAGCACAAGCTATACCCCAACTTGGAAAAATGCTCCTTCGACATGGACAAGGTCCATTACCTGGGCTACATCATTGATCAACATGGTGTACATGTGGATCCAGCCAAGATCCAGTCATCCATTACTGGCCAGCCCCAACCACACTCACTGAGCTTCGGAGCTTCTTAGGCCTTGCCAATTTATACCGTAGGTTCATGTTGGAATTCTCCCATATTGCATGGGACCTAAGCCAAATAAACAGGGGTGGTGGTAAGGAAAAATTTGTGTGGGGTCGATCCCAACAGTAAGTGTTCAATGATTTGAATCAATGCTTGTGCTCAACCCCGGTACTTTCACTACCAGACCTATAACATCCCTTTGAGATCGAGACATATGCTTTAGACTATGTTGTGGGCATCATTCTCACTCAACATGGCCACCCCGTGGCCTATCATAGTCAGACACTGTCATATACTATCTGTAAGTACCCTAATTATGACAAAGAAATGTACTCCATTATGAAATCCTGTCACCAGTGGAGACATTACATTCTTGGGAAGGAGACAGTCATCTACACTGATCATAAGCCACTGCAGCTCATGCAGACATAGGGAAAATTTCAGAATGAACGCCATCAAAAGTGGTCCACATACTTGCAACAATTCCACCTCAACATCAATTATAAAAAAGGAAGCACTAATCGCGACATTGATTGCCTCAACAGACCACCAGTTACAACACTCACCATGGTGCTAGACTCTTTCATCCATGAGACCTTTGGATGCCCCCTACTCTATGAGACAGACCCTAACTTCTCCACCACCTACCAAATGTTGGGTGCAAATGCATTTGTCAATAATTTCCATCTTCAAGATGGGTTGTTGTGTCGTCTAGTCCATATCTGTGTTCCATCAAGTGAGCGAGAGAAACTGATCTAGGAATCCCACTACAGTCGGGTGGCAGGACACTTCGGTGTCGAAAAGACAGTGGCAATGATACAAAAACATTTCTACTGGATGAAACTTCGACAGGAGGTCAACAAGTATATCAGGTCCTACACTGCCTGTGTTATTGCCAAATTGACCACTAATAAATAGGGCCTATACACCCCTCTTTCTACTCCTGATAGGCCATGGGAATCCATCTCAATGGACTACATGTTGGGCATCCCATCCACCAATTGGGGAAATGACTTTGTTTTTGTGGTTGTTGATCGCTTTTCTAAGATGGTGATTCTGGTTGTCTGCAAGAAGAGAATCATAGCAGAGGTCACTGCCAAGCTCTTCTTTGAATGAGTCTGGGTACATTTTGGAATCCCACAAACCATTGTCTCAGATTGGGATAGTCTCTTTCTTAGCACATTATGGTTGAGCCTCTGGTCATTGCTAGACACCAAGCTCACCAAATCCACGGCCTTCCACCCCCATATAAATGGCCAAACTGAGGCTGTAAATCGAATGATTGTGCATATCCTTCGCATGTATAATTTAAAGCACCCCTGCACATGGGATGAGAGCCTTCCCTATGTCCAGCATAGCTACAACTGAGCCCTACATAGCTCAAATGGACATAGCCCCTTTTAGGTGGGGTTGGGATTCCAACCATTGGGTCCCATAGATGTTGCACTTCCCCTTGCGGTCACCTCGACCGACTCATCTCCTACTCCAACTAAAGCTGGAAAAGCCACCTGATTCATTGAGAGGATCCAACACATTCACCAATAGGTTCAGGATATCCTATGGAAGTCTAATGATAAATACAAACAACGCTATGATCAACATCGAGTGCCACATAAGTTTCAGGTGGGTGACAAATTTTGGTTGTGCTTACAGAAAGAATGCCTTACATGACCCCATTGAAAGCTTCACCCACTCCGTTATGGGATATACACTATCACCAAGGCTGTGGGGGGTAATTCTTTTGAGCTCAACATTCCTCCTTTCCTTGGCCTGCACCTAGTGTTCAACGTGGACCTCCTTCGGCCTTATTTCCCACCATTATTGGACACCTCAGATGTAGCAGAACAACTAACACCAACATAGCTCAACCCCAACTGCATACAAAAGGCATCCATTGATCAGATTGTGGACACACAGATTAAGGGAACTCAATAACAAAGGATCCAGTTTTATCGAGTCGTCAAAGTAGGGCAACTCCTACACCAAGGCAAGTGGCTCACCTGGGGCCAAATTTAGCAGAAATTTCCTCATCTGATGGGGGAACTCAATGCAATGGAGACCATTTCTTCCTAAGTAGGGAGGATTGATCTAGGTGGATATCAGTGGCCACCCACCTTTTCCAGCTGGCTCAAAACAACTTTCTAGCAATTTTGATAATTTACTATTTTTAGCAGTTTTTCAGGTCCTCAACTTCCAGAGCTGTTTTGAGGCCCTAACCGACATTTTTTGGGGTATGTTGTCATTGAAAAATTTCATCATGAAATTTTGTGCAATTGTTGTAGTCCTCAGATAGATCTTTCCAATGGGATATCATATGCCTAAAATAGAGATCATATGCAAAAGTTATGACCCCATGAAGTTGATGTACTGACTTACCCAAACGGGGCCCACATGACTTTTGGCGCTTCATCTCCTAGGGTTAATGTTTTAGATGTCTAGGGTTTTTTTGGCATTATTTTTTATTGTAAAAAGGACTTCATAGCCTCATTGTAATCATCTTCTTGCGAATGAGCACAACCATCACATCTCTTCTCAGAGATAAGCCACCACCATTCCAGCAAGCTTGTTTCCACTGCATTTTACAGTTTCCAGCTTATTTCTTTATTGAATAGAAAACCAGCTTTATTGTATCTCTGTTACTTTTTGTTAAGCACCTATTAATAATCTATATTCATTTCATTCTACTCATAAAATCCAGATCAAAGATTGTACTAGAGTTGAATGTCATGGGGATCAACAACATCAAAGAGAAATTATGACTCTCTATGTGTCATTTGAGGCTACTCATTTCCAATGGAATGAGATCCAAGATATTGTGACTTTTCTAGAAATTTGTTGATGTCGACATGAAAAGTAACATGAAATATGAAGCAAAGGGATTTTGGATATCCGGGTGGATCATCACGGTGTCAGAAATTGTATTGGTACTAGTAAAGGGGGTGATGTTCATGAATGGTGTCTGGGATATATAGGATTAGATAAATACCCTTGGTTGGGGGGTATTTAGGGATGGAAACAACCATAATATACTATATAGTGTTAGGGGAATGACTAGATATGGGAAAACTATGTTGAAGGGGTGAGAATGCAAGGGGGTGTAGCATAGGTCAACATATAGAGTGATATGGGACACAAAGGTCTAGTGATGTTCAATGTTTTTGCATGGATACAAAATTATTGCAGAGGATGTGAGAGAAGTGAGATGCACCAACCAAGGGTAATCGGGGTTGCGATGTTCCAAGAGAAAAAATTCATCAGGTGCGATGGCCAAAATCTATTGTACTTTATGAAATGGAAAATTTTCTTTTTACAATTGCCAAATAAATAAATAATGCGGTTGAAAGTACATGTATAGAAATGGGTGCCCCCGTGAAGTATGACTTGGACTATATAATTTTCAAGTAGAGAATGGTGGAGGGTGGGGCCCCCATTGATTAGTTTTTGTACTAGGTAGATGGATGGAGGATGATGTTGCACTTAAATGTAACCAAAAACTTGAATGTAACAAAAAAGGCATAAGGTGGGAGTCCGTAATGGGGTGGTTAGCATGATGAGGAGGAAGGCGTATGAGGTTCTTACTCGGGGGTGTAAAACTACTAAGACTCCCAATCCTAATGGATAGAACAACATGAGTGTGAATATGTCAAGGGATAAATTTATGTGGGATAACTCATGGAGGTGAGAGAGCTACCGGATGACAGTACCTAAATGCAATGGAGGTGATGATACCATAGAGTTGGGTGGGGGGAACCCAGGGATAATTTTCAGGGGGTATGATTGGGAAATGAAATTGTGAGAAGAGGGATGAATTATATGCCAGATTGAAATATATACCTGGAGGATCCAAGAGATTCCATGACTGTCGACATGAGTGGGGCCACTAGTGAAGACCTGCACATTCAAACCAAATAACCGACGTGAAACATATATTTTGAAAATAAAACATGTGTATAACAGTTGCATGATAATGAAATATGGACAAGGGATGCATACTTGTGCCTGGGTTGGCCAAAAGGGGTCCCCAGGGCTCCAGACTAAAAGGTGAATCCAAGAGTACCATTGTGAAGTTGAGGGAACCTAGATCCTATGTGTGCGAACAATGTGAGAAAGAGAGATGAAATGCTCCCAAATGGACGTTAGAAAGTTGGGCCAAAGGGAGTACATAATGGCATGGGGCCCACACAACCACCTCATTTGTACTTGTTGTTGTGGATGTCTGATAGTTTCTTGTGTGGGAATTTCTAAGCCATGGGAGAGAAGACAAGGTTAGATTCGAGTAGCAAGAGACCCAGGTAAGCCATCAAAACCTCCTGCATAGTGTAGGGGTGTTTTTGGGAGGGTAGGGAGACGTACGACCATTTGTTTGAGTGGGAAGATGGGTCCACATAGGAGATCATATGATACCTGCACACATATGGGTAGGTTTAATTATTAAACCCGCGCATAGCATGCGACTGTATCATTGTCGCCCACATAGATGTGCATGGTGTTTGGGGTTTCATCTGAGCAGAGGTTGAGCTAGACATGTGCGCATTTGTTTGAGTAATAGCCGCACACATGTGTGTGGTTGTACTAGAGACAACCATGCATAAGCATGAATGTCAGAAACACAGTAGCACACAAGAAAATTGGAAAATTGCATGACTGTTCCAATAACAGTCGCGCAAGTGTGTGCGACTATAGGTGAAACAGTATTGCATGAGTAGGCGATTGTTAGTGAAATAGTCACACAAATGTGCGTGACAATTTATTGTGCATATCCGAGCGATAGTTAATGAAACAATCATGCATATGTGTGCAACTATTATGGGAATAATTGTGCAGGGGAAATAGTGGGTTTATATGGCTTTGTTGGGAATTTTATTGTGATGATGAGTTAACATAGCTTATGTTGCCATGGATGTAGGTTCCCAATATGATAGAGATGATGCATGTGTAGTGGAGGGAGATATATTGGGAGTATCTAAGGAGAGAGGTGGGAGTGGATGCACAAATCCAACGACATTTGGCCCGGGCTGGGTTACTATGCTTTTTTTATTGCTCACTAATCCATACCCAGGAGCCACTGTTAGACTTCATAGTATGGATGTGGCAACTGGATCGGTAGTGATTTTTGGTATGAGGGCGAGAGCTATGGATTACCGCGAATATTGATATATATTTCATAACTAGGATCCCATTACATGGGGAAGATTTGGAGGACCAGACGTTGTTACCTAATGGGATTATTGTGGGGGCACTGAAGAGACGATACTACTAGGTGGGAGAATTTATGAGTGGGGGTTCGATCGACATCATCTCAATTGAATCGCTTGAGGTACATGTTTTTTGTGTGATGGTGGTCAATATCTACGAGTCACTAGGGATGCAACACATTTATATTGTGCACATGGTGATTGCAGAGTAGGCCATGAATGGTCGGATGTTTGCGTCAGCCTGCTTGATGCATGCTTGTATGGTGGCACAATTGGACCATTGTGCAGCGGCCATAGGTGGCGATTTCAAATTTGGATCTGTTTTGTGTGCCTTTATGTTCAAGATGGTGGTTTTATTATTCCATCAGGATATTTTCGAATGGCCAACGACGTAGGATCCATGACTGGTGAGGTGGGAAAAGTTGTTGCCTCAACGGGGGGGAGGGTGAGGGTCAGTATTTTACCCCTACAATTGAGTGGGTCTAGTTTCATACCCCTCAGGTGTTATATACCTTCATGTATCACAGGATGGACTTCTGACACCATCCAGACAGGTGCCTGTTACCGAGGGAGGACTGAGGCGATGGAGGTGCGTATATGTCATTTATTTATTTATGATTTGTCATTGAGTTTATATATGGGTATATTGATGGTACTAATGCACCTTTGTTTGTTTTGTTCATGCAGATGTGGGGCCTGGTGGTCATGAGGCTGATGTTTCTCGAGGGATGGCTGATGAGCAGGTAGAGGAGGGGCGGACTAGGAGGCGTCATTGGTTTTTTGAATCGAGGGCAAGCCTGAAACATGTAGCAAGGGTAGGACCAGAACATGTAGAGGGAGAAGGATCAACAGGGGTCCAAGGAAAGGATGAGCTGGGGGAATAGGACCTAGACATGGAGGCATTGAGGATATTAATTGAGGTTTTTTTGGATGGATTTCCCAAAGGTTTGTGGCTTCGTATTGAATATGAGGGTATCTTGGAGTTATGCATTGGTGGGGACCCACGCTGACATTCAATGATTCGTCGGGAAAAAGTTACAGGTGCAACGATTACAGGGAAGATTCCTGTTGTGGATATTAATCCTAGGGTATCTTCACTAGCTGGTGATGATGTACTTTAGCTAAGGTCACCCTAGGTTTTAGGAGGACCAGATACATGTAGGGATTGATTTTGTATTATGTAGGAGTCATTGGAACTCCCCTTTTTGTATGTAGAAATTTTAATACAAATTATATATTTCCTGGATTCTCTTGATCTAACAATTATATGCCAATGTTAAATACATAATCGCTTCTACAAATATTCTTGTGGAATTTAAAACATGATCACCAATTGCAATATCAAGAAGAAAGATCAATCACACATAACACAGATGTTTTACCGGGAAACCATAAAGCTAAAAACCCCACTCTTATATATTATTTATATATCATGGTTCATGAAAAAATATCATACAAAACTCTAATATAAGAGCTCTCAGTACAATATATAATTGTCTCACACTCTCATACAAAAATTGACAAATTCACGTGCCAATTTACTGCTTCCAGACAACCTGCCTCCTCTGCATAATCCCTGCTAATGGAAATCCCTGCAACGAATGGAATCCTCTTGCCTAGGATGTGAAATCATCATGAGCACATCCACTGTGTGTGTGGTTGCATGAGTGCACTCACTAATGTCACAATTGATAGTCAAACTGTCCCTTTCACCTGTTATCTCAACTGGGTCTCCATGAGATATGACATGCATTTAGTTAATAGTGGTAAATATTCAGTTGCATGTGAGATCATTGATTGTGAATTAATTAATAATTAATTCACTGATCTCTCGCTAGTGTAAGTTCAGTTACAACGAGTACAACTGAGATTAACTCACTTAACTAAGTTAAACTACTTCACAACTCACATAACTACACATCCAACTCTGTTACAACTTCGAATCACTCAGTTACAACTAATTCAACTTGCATGTCTCACATGTCAACCTTTGAAATCAAATTTCCTATAGCTAACTGATTTTCCACTTTAGTTAACTATTTCCAAGTGCTCATTGAGAATAGACTAATATTTATTGTCCAACTTTTATTAAGGGATAATAATAGTTGACATACATCTATAAATAGAATTTGTTCACCATCTATAAATAGACATCATCTATAAATAGAATTTGCTCATCATCTAAAAATAGACTTCCACCTAAAAATAGCCTGAGGATCCATCCTAGTGTAGGTGCATAATTTTCACTAGGATCTTCTTGTTGAATCTCAACACTCCCTCTCAACAAGAAATGGATTATCCTTCACCTCGATAATGTCTCTATGGTATTCAAATTTTCTCTTGGTGAGCGCCTTTGTCAAAATGTTTGCATCATGATCTTTCATAGAAATGTACTGAAGCAACATGATCTTCTGTTGCACACAATATATGATATGATGATACTGAATACCTATGTACTTAGATCTATCATGAAACACAGGATTAATCGAGAGTTTAATGCAACTCTGATTATCACAATGAATCATTGTTGGATCTAAATGAGAACCAAGCAAACTAGCCAAGATATTTCTCATCCAGATAGCCTCACATGCAGCTTGAATCGCTGCCATGTATCCCTCTTCCACTGAATTGAGTGCCATGGATCTCTATTTCCTACTATACCAAGAAATAATGGTAAATCTGATACTAAAGATCCCCCCTGATGTGCTCTTTCTGTTCGTTGGGTTTCCCGCCCAATCTGCATCCGTGAATCCATGCAACTTCACCTCATTCGTATGTTTGTACCATAAGCCATACTTAGATGTACCCCTCAGGTATATAAAGACATTCTTACCCACCTTCCAAAATAGCTTGGTAGGATTAACCATCACTTGAATCAGATGGTTAACCGCATAGCAAATGTTTGGTCTCATGTTCACTAGATACATTAGAGAACCCACTAATTGTCGATAGACAGTAGCATCCACTACCTCTCCAGAAGTAGCATCCTCTTTCTTCCAGTTTCCTAGAAGAGGAGTATCTATGGGTTTTCATCCCTCCATGTGAAAATTACCTAGTATCTCCCTTGCATACTTTCCTTGAGACACAAAAAGTTCACCATCTCGTTGCCATATTTCCAATCCAAGGAAATAATGAAGGAGGCCCATATCCTTCATCTTGAAATCCTTTGAAAGGTCCTCCTCACATGAGTGTATCAACTACTCATCACCAGTCAGTATTAAATCATCAACATAAATAATAATGATTAAAATCTTACCCTTTTAGATCCATCTCGAACCTACCACTGATTTGTCAACCGGTCTTGGGACAATTTCCCATGCACTGTTTTTGACAATGGATTCATACTCCTCCACCATTGCATCAACCCAAGTGGGATCCTACACTGATTCCTGAAAGGAATATAGTTCAATCACAATACATTTTCTCATGAGATCCATGTATCTAGTAAATCGACCAGGAGGCTGTCTCTATCTGCGCTGTGAAGTAGGGGATCCTACATTCTGTGCAACATGTAGTCTCAATCTATCAGCTTCCGTGGTGCACTTTCTTCCATTTCTGATGGATGGCTCTGCATGAGTGGATTCCTCCACTCCATGAACCTACTCATGTGGTTTATCCACATCTTTAGACTCATCTTTGGGAACCAACAATTCCTCCTCTGCATGCAAGTCTAGCTCCCTCTCAAGCAACAACCGCATGGATTTCCCCTCATCAAATTTTATATCCCGTCACATAACAGTCATCTTACTATTAGGAAAATACACAGGATAATTATGGGGTGTTTCTGTGTACCCGAAAAATATCCCAAATTCAACAGTCGACTCCAACTTCTTCCTGGCATTCTTGGTCACATGCACATAAACAGATGAGCCAAAAATCTTAAAATGAGAAACATCAGGTTTATTACTAGTGAAATCTTCTTCAGGTGTACTCATGCCAAGTACTCTATGAGGACAACAGTTTTGCATGCTTCCACTCACAAATGCATTGGTAGGCCCCGATCATGCAACATTTCTCGTGCTACACCCACAATCGTTCTGTTCTTCCTCTCTGCGACCCCATTTTGTTGTGGGTTATGAGGCGCTATGAGTTCTCTTCGAATTCCTTCTTTTCTACAGAAGTATTTGAATTCATTAGAGATGTATTCTCCACCATTATCACTCCTCAAAGCCTTCACTTGCTTCCCCGACTCTTTCTCCACCAATGCTTTAAACTCATAGAACTTTGAGAAGGTTTGATCCTTCTTCTATATGAAGAAGATCCAACATTTACGAGAAAAGTCATCAACAAAAATAACATAATACTTATGTTTTTTTGTTGAATAAAATGAGAATGGTCCACACACGTTTGTGTGAATTCTCTCCAGGATCACTGAAGCATGGTTCTCCTTTTCATTAAAGGTGGACTTTACATACTTCCCCATGGTGCAATCCTTGCACTGATCTAACTGAGCAATTGTTCCCATTGGAAGTCCAGCAGATATTTTCTACATGATTTTCAAGGCTCCATGATGAAGATGGCCCAATCCTCTATGTTATTGGATAAATCAATAGGTGCGGACACTAACTGATCTCCCTAGATCCACCTAGATCTAGAACAAAACACACTAGAACATGACGCTTTACTTAAGTTTTAGATATTGAATTTACTAACTAAAGAGGGATAGGTGACATACCATTTAAACGTTGCTTCCTCTCGCCATCGCCATCCTAGATCTGTTCCAATGCTCATACAATGATGAACCTGCAAAAGAACACAACCAACCAAAGTGATAGTAATAACATAAACTCAATATAAACCTATGTATGTGATCAAGGAATCATACAATAAAACACAACAAGTTTTATAGGAAAGAATCATATGACTATATCATATTAAATGTGAAAGAGATATTACAACCATGGCCTTTATGTCGTAAGGTCCCTTCCAACTATCCTTCGTTCCCCACACACCTCCACTCCAAGAATTCTGAGAGCATAGATCTGATAATATTCACAATCTATCTTGACAAAATGGATCATCTATCCAAGCTAACAATCTCCAAATCTCAATCCAATCTAAGCTCCAAAATCAAAATCTACAAACTCAAAGCTAATATCATCCAAGCCAACTTTCTCCATGAGAGCTCCTCTCCTTTTATAAGCTAAAGAGGATAAGGTGAGGAGGTTAGGATGATCCCACCAAATCATGACAGTGAGTAAGATCCAAACCATTCAGATGCCACCTCACCATGGATGTTTCTCATTCTAGAAGCATCGAGAAGATGCTTGTTTTTCTCACGTATGAGCATTCTCTCACCCTGCTTATAGAGAAACCTGCAAACCTCTTGCAAACCAGATATGGCGCAGCCTATGAGAATTAGGAATTCTCCCACCCTAGCCATAGTGCAACATGCAAAAATCATCTTTAATAGGGTTTTCATAAAGGAAAATGCAACTTCTTTTCTCAGGAAAAGTTCTTCTCCCTTCTTTATTTAGGAACTCAGGCCACTGACCCCTCTGAAGGCAACATATAGGTTTACATCATTAACGGTCATAGGGATGATAAAAATAATGTGTAACAGAGAGCCCCCCAAAGTATGAAGTTAGAACAGAGTGATAGCTGAAATACTTTGTCGAGTGTGTGTAGGGAACAAGGAACAGTCGATCAGAAACCTGCCAACAAACAAGGAAATATAGTATAATAATACATCATCACCGAGGTAGGCATTCCCATACTCAGAATAAAAATGACTCAGAGCATAAATGCTGACATGCGAAGATCCATGTCAAGTAATACAAGTCATGGCCACCAAACATACACTGTGGATCCATGCCAATATGACTCAAATCTAAACATAGCCACCAAAAATACACTATGGATCTATGCAATAGTACAAATTGAATATACTCCAATGCAACCTGAATCCGTGAGAAAAGATTTAGGGTCTTCATATCCACCACTCTATAATATGAATCTAACCATGTGAATACATGTGCTGAAGTTGAACATGGTAGAAACCACTTGATTACCGGTCATTAGTGTATATCGTTAATAAGTGCGAGGAAAATCACCATTAATGTCAATGAATCCCAAGGTACTCTGGTACAATCCAATGAATCTGAATCAATGAGCTAAGGTTGAACACTCGGCAAAATCTCCCAATCAAGGGTCAATAATGAAAACCCACTGTCGAAAGAGAGGAAACCTGCCATTGAGGCTTGCTAGTTCCAAGGTACCAATTGGTTTCTAAGTCTAATTCCTAGATAATGAGTTGAAGTCGACAGGAAAAGACTCGTCACAAGAGGGCCTTAATGTATCCCCCATCAATGACACGAAATGGGTAACAAGATTTGATGTAGATTAGAGTAACAAGTGATTCAGGAATGACTCAGAGATGGCCGATGCAATAGAAGGCTTTAAGGACTGCAGAAATGGATGACGTAATAGAAGGCTTTCCAGGTTGAACTTCTCTTTGAACATATTGATGACACAACAACTGTCTTGGAAACACTGACTCAACAGCAGGGATCAAAGACCGATTTTTAATCTTATAAAGGAGTATGATCAAGAGACAAGTGGATTTTCCAACCTAGACACAAGGTGAGTGAAAGGGTGTCATGTTCAAAAGCGACTCTTCCATGGAATATAGGTTTAGACACATTTCTTTGCCAAATTCCCCCCCGCCATTTCTGGCGAGTAGCTCTTTATTTTTACGCAAGATTGAGGAGGATAACATATGTTTGTAATGTAATCTCATCCTTCGAACGAGTCCCTCAGAGTATGTTTAATGAACCCTAGGAAGGAGTGGTTAGGTCCCACATGGGCCTTTCAATGTTTGTTTTATGAGTCCAAAGAGAGAAAACTCATGAGTTTTTCATGTTTATAGAGTCTAAAAAACACTTAAAGAGAACTCTCTCAGTTCCTTTTTTGTAAAGTAGTCTGATGAGACCGAAAAAGAGATAAACTATCGCTCAACCGACATTTTCTTCAAAAAATTTAACGAGTATGAAAAGAACAAGGTCGCTCGGCAATCTTTTCATGTTTAAAGAGTCTAAAAAGAGCTTAAAGGGAACTCCCAGGGGTTCCTTTTTCGTATAACCTTTACGAGTCTGAAAAAATGATAAAAATATACTTGGTTACATTCTCATTAACTCGGTAACTCGGTAAAGTGATAAAAAGAATAAAGACTAATCTCGGTAACTTATTCTCATGTATTTACGAGCATGAGAAAGAATGAAGACTAAGCTCGGTAACTTATTCTCATGTATTTACGAGCATGAGAAAGAAAAAAGACTAAGCTTGGGATTGTTTTTATTTTTATGCAGGCTTTAAAACAAAACAAAACTATGCTTGGGATAGATTTTATTTTTACACAAGCTTAAAAACTAAACAAAACTATGCGTGGACCTGGTTTCATTTTTACACAAGCTTGAACCAGAAGAAACTATGCTTGAGGTAGTTGGTTTCATTTTTACACAAGCTTGAACCAAAGTAAAAGCTATGCTTGAACTTCCCAACGCATTATCCACGAATTCGCATGGTTGGTACTTGGACCCCAGCTTAAGAATCTAGCGGCTCAACTTTAGCATGAAATCCAGAGGTTGAGGTAAATTCCCCCCAAGATCCATTTCATCCAACTGCAAAGTAGAATGAAATGAAGCTTCAAATACTAGACGAAGGACTTGACTCAAATAGAGAGGGGAAAAACTATTTCATTTTTTAACGAGCTTGACACAAAAACAAGAACTATGCTCGTAATCTCTGTTTAATTTTTTAATGAGGTTGCCACAGAGACAAAAAAACTATCCTCGTAAGTGGTTTCATTTTTTAACAAGATTGAAATCAGAAAACCATGCTCAAACACCTTTGTTTCATTTTTTAACGAGGTTTCCTCAGAGACGAAAAAAGTATCCTCCAAAGTGGTTTCATTTTTTAACGAGCTTGAAATTAGAAAACCATGCTCAAATACCTCTGTTTCATTTTTTAACGAGGTTTCCTCAGAGATGCAAAAAACTATCCTCATAACCTCTATTTCATTTTTTAACGAGGTTTCCACAGAGACAAAAAAACTATCCTCGTAAGTGGTTTCATTTTTTAACGAGCTTGAAATCAGAAAACTATGCTCACGGACCTCTGTTTCATTTTTTAACGAGGTTGCCTCAGAGACGCAAAAACTATCCCCGAATCTATTCTTGATCATGGATTCCAAGAGGACAATGCTCTGGAATGAAACCATGTCAAGGGACAAAACTCAGTCATGGCTTCCAAGAGGTCTTCACTGGCAGGAAGAAACACACTCTAGAAGGACACCATGTCAAGGTTCGTGACAGGAGTAAAGAGATCAGGTTCTAACAACCCTATCGAAGAGATCACCATGTCAACTACTGGATCTAAGCCATCAAAAGTTGAAACCATGGGCGACAATGCCACATAATTGACATGTGGCAGGGGCAATACTGTCTTCATATAAGAACCATTTAGGGAGGCAATCCAGGCGAGGTCAATGAATGAAAGTTGATCAACAGTCACAACTCGTCCATCGTGAGGGAAAGATATCACAAGAAAAAAAGTAGACACAATATATTTCATGGCATAGACATAATATCGCCCAAGGAGTAAAGTGAAATCCAAGGGGTCCTGGACTACCATGACATCAATAAAGATAGTCTTCCCTCCCAAAGTTACCGAAAATTGAGGAAGGGTCCCTAAAGGTTGACTGGTTCTTATGTTAAAAGATAAAAAAAATTGCGTAATTGGGGCAAGCTGAGGACAACCCAAATATTGCCAAGCAAAAGAGGACAAAATACTAATGGACGCACCTTCATATATCAACATCTGAGGAACGTCTCGACCACAAACTTGCACTGTAATATGGAAAGGAATGTGAGAGGGAAGACGAGGTCCAGTTAGCACACCCCAATTAAAAAGGATGGCCTCATTACTTGGAGGGGGTTTCACGGGAGAAGGAGGAATACCCCCCGACACGGCAGAATTTGTATCAATGAGAAAAATGTGGGCAGTATCAGGTTTACTCTCGAGCAGGAGAGTAGGATCGACCGATGATGAAATTGGATCAACCACTTGGGTTGCGTTCTCCAAGGGGAGAATGGGATCGAGACTTGGAAAAGGATCGACTGCTTGGGTTTCACTCTCTAATAGGAGAGTGGGATCAACTAAGGATGGGATTGCATCGACCACTTGGTCTACTGGTTCAACCAAATTTGTGACCATATTGACCACTTGATCAACCAGACTGATCGACGGGGGAACCATATTGATCATTCCATCAACTACAGGTGGGTTGAGAGAAAGCTTTCTATATGAAGCTGGAATTTGAGGCTATGAAACAATCATGTCTTCCAGGAATTGCAAGGATTCATCCATACAAGGGAAAAGGTGAGTTAGATGAATCCATTTACATAACATGCATGAGAAATTGACTCTACTTTTATTCTTCCCAATGGTATCGTGACTAGTTGACAAGAGATCATCAACATGTTGTTTAGAGGCTGACGACATGGGTTGGTCAGGGTGTGTAGACCATACTTCTATAACCTTGGATAGACCAGGGAAATCCTTAAGAATATGGCTACCCTTACAAAGCCTGTAGGGGTACTTGGGCTTACGAGTTGTTTGGGTGATCTTGACATCATCAACACTCCCAACACGATTAATAGTAACTGGTTATTTTCCAACATGTTTGATAGTGGTTGGAGGTTTTGACCCTTGTTTATCTTTCTTCTTCTTAATCTTTCTTTTCTTCTTCTTCTTATTCACCGGGTTACTATCTTCATAACTTTCACTCAATGAAGAGGATGAAATAGAAGGCGACTTTGCAAGCGAAGAAGGCGAAGAGGACCTTATTGGTGAAGACGGTGAAGGAAAAACATGAGGTTGATGTTCTTGGGGGGAAGTGATTACGACCGAAGCACTTACTGCATTTGGGATTACCTGAGTAGAAAACAACCATACTAGTAATCCAATTGTGAGACCTCAAAGGCTCAAAGTGGCGATGTGAGGAGGTCCAATGTTTCCATAAGAAGGAAAAACAAAAGGTTCCCCTAGAGTAGGGGTTCCTTCATTGGTCATTTTGGGAACTGACGCCATTAAAACAAAGATACAAACTAAATTCTGTTAGGGAAAGCAAACAACACACGCTAAAACTCTAGTAAGAAAGCAAGCAAACAAAACCTTCTCACAATGAGCTCACTAGTTGGTGATGAAATCCAACGTCACGGGAACAAAGTAAGAAGGGGATGAGATAGAGTGGGTGGAAAAGTTACGTTGATGACCTTCTTAACGGACTTAAACCCTGGTGCAAGCTCCCACACATAATCGTGGGTATACCCTCCAAGGAGCCCGAGTGAGTTTGGCCAACGTCGATTCTAGGTACCGTGAATACTTGCCCCTCCAAAGTAACCTTATGTAAAGACCCTAAATATATAAGCCACTAAGGTTACCAATCACTACAGTGATTCCTGGGGAAACATTCGACAGTTCAATCCACGCGCAAGGGAAAGGTATCTAGCCTGAAATCAACTTGAAAGGCTTCCACTCATCATTGTGGGTATACCTCTCAAACGACCCCCATAATACACATAATATCTACACCAAGACCAACAAAGCAGGGTGAGTAACTCTGCCAGTCTCAATGCGACCTCGTGATTGACCCTTGTGTTAGAAGGGCTTCCCAAGAAAAAATGTAGTAAGTGGATTTAACTCTCCCTATCACAATATACTATGTTTGTTTGCAGCTTTGGAAAGTTATATTTCACACCTATTCCAAATGCCTACAACTAATATAATGTAGGTTTTCTACCAGAAAATATAAAAATGTCTAATCAATTTTTATAAGCGCTTTATTTTGAAGGTTGTTGTTACTCAAAAGGAAGATGGCATGGACAATATGGTGTTTTGACCAACTCGAAAGTTATGAAAAGAGATGAAGATGCAATCTTTTCATTTCGATGAGAGCTATGCTATGAGAAGGAGAAAACATTTATCATTCCCATATGCACAATGTCCCAAAATCTTAAAACTCATCAATATCAATATTCTCAATAAATGAGCAAAAAAGATTGTACACCAATGCACGATTCATGGCCATGAGGGGGAAATGTTTTCATAATTTAAGATAAAAAAATGCCAAGAATTATGCAATTCCACTATTTCAAATGCAAGGATGCTCCCAATCCAATATAAAGCAAGAAATTAAATCTTTTTGTTTCAAAAATTTCACTAAAAGAAATATTGAACTTTCTTAAAACAAAGAAACCCAAACTAAAAGTTTTCTTTTAAAGCGAACTATTCAGAAGAAATCTGATCTTTCCCTAAACAATTCTAAAGAAAACATAGGCTTTGGAATTGAAAGACACTCAAAGCAAGATACTAATCCTTCAAAACCAAACAAAGAAAAGATGGCTAAAAGCAAATCAAAGAATGTCAAGCAGAATGTAAACATATCAATATAGGATCTAAAATTTCAATCCAGCTGATCAAAGAAAAAATGGGCATCAAAAGATAGGAAAGCCTAATTCCAAACAAAAATTTCAAATGGGTTTGCAGCCTAGCTATAGGGTGCAGTGTGAAAATCAGTGAAGTTCACAGACTGGACACAGGTAGGGTGTGAACATGTCGCACTGGATTACATGGTAGGGTGCGAAAATGAGGGTTTTTTGCAGGCTCTAGACCAATACAGTGCGACACCGCTTCAAATCAAAGAGAATTTGGAAAAGGAAAAGAATTTTGAGTGAAATTCTAGGTCCAGAGAGTCTATATGGATCTCCCACAGACTCAGATATTGGAAAACAAACAATCAAAGAAAAGGAAACTAGGCTAACTAGGAAACAATTCGTTCCCTAGTGGAGTCACCAATTTTGTTATTGTATAAATCGGTAGGTGCGGACACTAACTGATCTCCCTAGATCCACCTAGATCTATAACAAAACACACCTAAACATGACGCTTTCCTTAAGTTTTAGATATTGAATTTACTAACTAAAGAGGGATAGGTGACATACCGTTTAAATGTTTCTTCCTCTCGCCATCGCCATCCTAACTCTGTTCCAATGCTCATACAATGATGAACCTGTAAAATAACGCAACCAACCAAAGTGATAGTAATAGCATAAACTCAATATAAACCTATGTATGTTATCAAGGAATCATACAATAAAACACAACAAGTTTTATAGGAAAGAATCATATTACTGTATCATATTAAATGTGAAAGAGAGATTACAACCATGACCTTGATGTCATAAGGTCCCTTCCAACTATCCTTTGTTCCCCACACACTTCCACTCCAAGAATTCTAAGAGAATAGATATGATAATATTCACAATATATCTTGACAAAATGGCTCATCTAGCCAAGCTAACAATCTCCAAAGCTCAATCCAATCTAAGCTCCAAAATCAAAAGATACAAACTCAAAGCTAATCTCATCCAAGCCAACTTCCTCCATGAGATCTCCTCTCCTTTTATAATATGAAGAGGATAAGGTGAGGAGGTTAGGATGATCCCACCAAATCATGAAAGCAAGTAAGATCCAAACCATTTGGATGCCACCTCACCATGGAAGTTTCTCCTTCTAGAAGCATCGAGAAGATGCTATTTTTTCCCACGTATGAGCATTCTCACACCCTGCTTATAGAGCAACCTGTGAACCTCTTGCAACCCAGCTATGGTGCAACCTACATTAATTAGGCATTCCCTCACCCTAGCCATAGTGAAACATGTGAAAATCATCTTTAATAGGGTTTTCATAAAGGAAAATGCAACTTTTTTTCTCAGGAAAATTTCTTCTCCCTTCTTTCTTCAGGAACTCAGGCCACTGACCCCTCTAAAGAAAATAGATAGGTTTACATCATTAATGGTCATAGGGATGACGAAAATAATGTGTAACAACCTATGCCATAATTCTCCCTCATCCCGACTCACAAATTTTTCTACCTTTCCCATCATGGCAACACAACCATCTACCTCCAGCTTGTAGATATTCTTAACTCGAATCCATATCTTCTTGACTTGAACCATTGTTTTATGTCAGAAGAAGGATTTTCCATCACTGAAAACAACATCATAGCCTTTGTCCTCCAACATTGCGACTGAGACCAAGTTTTTCTTCAGACCTGGAACATGCATAACATCTTTCAGTTGAAATGGTTTACCTGAATCCCTCTGAAAGGTAATGGTACCAATTCCATTCACACTGTATAGTCCATCTTCGCTCATCTCTATATGATTTTTGAGATCTCTCTCCTCCAAGTCACTGAAAATCTCCTTATCTCCCGTCATGTGGAAGGAAGCGCCACTATCCAAATACCACACTGATCCCAATGCACTTGACGCCATGCATGAAATCAAGGAGAAGTCAAGTTAAAATTGTGAGGCAAGGGCCTCACTAGTTGTAGCTCCAACATCCTTCTTGTTCTTCTTCTTTTGCAGACAGTTAGTAGCGAGATGCCCATGTTCGTGATAGTGAAAACACTTCACTTTGGACAAATCTAGCTTCTTGCCTTTAGACTTGGATTTTGAATGGAATTTATTCCCCTTCCCTTTCCTTGCCTTGGAAGCCAAATAAAAATCCTCTTCATCATGATTCTTTGATGAAGAGCCATCTCTGGTGTTCCTCCAGAACTCCTCCTGCACCAAATCTGACCATAGTCGTTCCCAATCTGGCAATTTTTCCCTTCCATTGACAAAGTATTGATAACTGTGCCAATTTTTGGGAAGTCCTAGGAGAGACAAGCTCACAAAATCATCATCAGCGACTGTTATTCCCACACTCCCCAGCTCATCCCGACATTGGAAAAAATTCATGAGATATTTTGGAATGGAGTCGCCCTTCTCCATCTTGACCTTCTTGAGTTTATCTTTGAGCGCCAATTTCCTATGGTCGTTGTTGTTTAGGAATAGATATGTCAAAGTATTCCACATTGCATATGGTGTGAATTTGACATGGATTCTTGAGACAATGTGGTCTTGTACTCCCTCCAATAGGATCCTCCTCTCCTTTGCCACTTTCTTTTTCCATGCATCAAGATTTTCAGCGTCTGCAACATCTAGCTTAGGAACATCTTTGTCAATGAATTCCTTCAAGCCATTGTCTTCAATTACTACTTCCATCCTGTCCTTCCAAGCAATGTATTTTGAGATGCCCTCGAGTGAATACTGTACCTCAAGCCATTGAAATCCATTTCGATATTGAATCAACTATAGCACCAAGAAAGACTTTCTACAAATTCGAATTCTATCCAATCACAAACTCAGCTTCTGCAATTTCCTATGATCTGATACCATGTAGAAATTTTAATACAAATTATATATTTTCTGGATTCTCTTGATCTAACAATTATATGCCACTGTTAAATACATAATCACTTCTACAAATATTCTTGCAGAATTTAAAACACGATCGCCAATTGCAATATCAAGAAGAAAGATCAATCACACATAACACAGATGTTTTACCGGGAAAAAATAAAGCTAAAAACCCCACTATCATATATTATGTATATATCATGGATCATAAAACAATATCATACAAAAATCTAATCCAAGAGCTCTCGGTACAATATACAATCGTCTCACACTGTCATACAAAAATTGACAAATTCATGTGCCAATTTACTGCTTCCAGACAACCTGCCTCCTCTGCGCAATCCTTGCTAATGGAAATCCCTACAATGAATGGAATCCTCTTGCCTAGGCTACGTAATCCTCATGATCACATCCACTGTGCATGTAGTTTTATGAGTGCACTCACTAATGTCACAATTAATAGTCAAACTGTCCCTTTCACCTGTTATCTCAACTGGGTCTCCACTGGATCTGACATGCATCTAGTTAACAATGGTAAATCTTCAATTGCATGTGAGATCACTGTTTGTGAATTAATTAATAATTAATTCATTGATCTCTCACTAGTGTAAGTTCAATTAAAACTAATACAACTAATCTTAACTCACTTGATTGATTTAAACTACTTCACAACTCACATAACTACACATCCAACTCTATTACAACTTCGAATCACTCAGTTACAACTAATTTGACTCGCATGTCCCACCGATCAACCTTTGAACTCAAATTTCCTATAGCTAACTGATTTTCCACTTCAGTTAACTATTTCCAAGTGTTAATTTAGAATATACTAATATTTATTGTCCAACTATTATTAAGGGATAATAATAGTCGACATACATCTATAAATAGAATTCGTTCACCATCTATAAATAGAATTTGCTCATCATCTAAAAATAGACTTCCACCTAAAAATAGCATGAGGCTCCATCCTAGTGTAGGTGCATAATTTTCACTAGGATATTCTAGTTGAATCTCAATATTGTATGGATATGATGAGAGGGCCAAGTCGTCAAGCTAAGGAATGTATGTATTGATTTTTGTATCAAACACATAAACGATCTATATATATGAGTAGACCATTTGAGACATGCATGTATGCATTTGATATGTTTTTTTTATTTTAATTGTGTATGGATGAATGGAATATGTATGTTAATGTGATAAATTCCAATCTAGTACTTGATTAGCTATATTATCTTCCATCTAGTTTTGGTTTCTAGAAATATGAGCTGAGAAAATGTGATGGACTCAAAATTTCATAGAAGAAGTTTGACTTGCATGTACTTGCGATAGAGACATGGATCACAAACACGATACATGTTGTTGAGTTTGTGGACATTGAGCTAAGAATATAAGAGGATGTTAAGGTGGTGAATATGAAGGTCACTAGCCTTAGATAGGACACCAATGACAACATCATATTTAGCTTGGTTGTTGGTGGCGGGGTTGAGGCATATGCCACTATAGTGGAGCAACACATGGTCTGTGGTGTAAATGGCCCAAGATACTGAAGTGAGATTATAGGTCCAATAGTTAGCTCCATATACATACCCGGTGTGATAAGTGGATGAAGAACTCAACTATTGACACAAGGACATTGGATTAGGCTCACATAATGAAATAGCTTACTTCAAAAAATACTAAAAATGACAAGGAAAGAAAGGAAAGCCTAAGGTAAAATTATTACACTCAGGGGTAGAATGTCTTCAAGTATAATCCATTGACTGGGTCCTTGAGGGTAGTGCCTCCAGGGTGGCCTAAGATGTAGGTGCCCTTAGTAAGGTAATGGAAGATGATATAAGGTCCTCACCATAGGGATTCAAATTTGTTGTGTTTGAGAGCATCGTGGGGGATATTGTAGGCCAACACAACGTCACCTTCGATAAATGACCAAAGGTTAACTTGGTGGTCAAAGGTGGATTTGGTCCACTTTTTAGCTGCTTCATTGTTCTATAAGGATGCCTGCCAATATTCGTTGAGATTTTCGAGGGCTAACAATCATTTCTCTAGAGGCAGTGTATTGGGAAAGAGCTCGATTATTGTGCGCAACGTTGGTATTTCACACTCGATGGGGAGGAAAGATTTGATGTTGTGGTCTAAGTGGAAGATTATGAAACTGGTGGTTGTTTTGACATCTTTCCTATATGCCCATAAATATAGAAAAATCATATGGTGCCAATTGGTTATGTATTTTTCAAGTGTGCGTTGGAGCATAGTTTTGAGCACTTTGTTAACAACCTCGAATTTCCCATTGGATTGTGGGTAGTAGGGTGAGGTGAAATCATGGGTCAATCCTAATTTAGTTGATAGTTCCATGAAGACTTCATTCTCGAAGTGCTTTCCATGGTCGGAGACTAGTTGTAGGCAGACCCCAAAGCAAGAGATGACATGGTTGAAGAAAAAATGTTTCACGGTGTCGACCGTATTGTTGAACATGGGCATTGCTTCAACCACTTGGTGAAGTAGTCAATGACGACTACGATGTAATTATGTCCATTGTTGGATGGAGGGTTGTAGGTCATGGAATCGATGGTCCATTTATAGAAGGGGCCAGCTATGATTACGGGGTGCAAGAGGGCAGGTGGTGCTTGAGCTTTCTATGCATATAGCTGACATTTTTCACATTCCTTAACTATGTGGATGCAGTCATGAAACAACATGGGCCAAATGTAACTTACCTGAATGATGTTTTGGGTAGTGGACATGTTGGATAAGTCACCACCACATGCCCCACTCTGGCAATCATTGAGCATTGTCTCAGCCTCCTCTAGGGTGAGGCAGGGTCGAAGAAGCATGTCAACGCCTCTATAGTATAGAATGTCTCATACAATAAGATATCATGAGGCTTGGTGCCGAATGTGATAATGATCATCCTGAGATAAGCGCGGACCGAAATTTTGATTCTGGAGGTAGACCAAAATATATCTGTACCATGGGTGTGTGGAAGATATGAGAAATAAATGCTCATCATGGAAATTCTCATTGAATGGGGGGTCTGTAGAGTCAGATAGAAATTATATGAGGATTTCGACGAGAACAAGGGATTTCTTATTCTTTGGGGTGGTAAAATCTAGGTCGTATTCTTGGAGAATGATAATCTCGGGAGAAAATTTTCCATTGATCTGGAAACGACTCAAGAGGTAATGCATGGGGTTGGAATCGACGATTACTTTGGTGGTACAACGCAAGATATAATGACACAACTTTTGAACTGTGAGGGATAGCTTCTCTTCCTAATTGTATTTGAGAGGTGGCCCAGAGAGGTTCTTACTAATGTAGTATATAACATGTTCACATTGGTCGTCATCTACCTGAACGAGTACTCCCACAACTAAAACGTCAGAGGCTGATAGGTAAAGTATGTAATTTATATCATAGTTTGGGGGAATAATAAAGGGGGATTTTCAGAGTGCCTCATTTAGTGAATTGAAGGTGGCTTGGGTGTGATGGTCCCAATGAAACAAGATGTCTTGGAAGAGTAAGGGTAGGAATACATGGGCGCGAATGGTGTAGCCAAGGATGAAATTTTGTAAGAAGTTTTATTTGCCTTAGAGCCTTTGAAACTAGTGTAAGTTACTGGGAGGGGGAATCTCATTGATTTCCTTAAATTTAAGAGGGTCTACGATGATGCCTTGTTAGGATAATATGAATTCCAACAGGTGGCATGCAGTGACACAAAAGAAACATTTAAGTGGGTTGAGTCGTATGTTGTACCTTCAGCAGTGTTCAAAGATGATCTGTAGATCCTCTATGTGTTGGGAGCATTTCTTCAATCAAGTAGTGAGGTCATCCAAGTAGGCAAGGATGAAGTGAGTAAGATCGTGGAAGGCATACGCCATCACCCATTGGAAACTAGCCCCAACATTTTTGAGTTCGAAGAGAATAGTTCTATAGGAAAAGGTTCCCCACGGGGTTGTGAATGTGGTTTTGTATTGGTTCACCTGTCGAATTTGGATTTGGTTATAGCCGAAAATATGTCCATGAGGGAGAGGACTTCATGACTGACATAGGAAACGATAACTTGATCAATGAAGGGACTAGGAAATTTGTCTTTGGGATAGACTTGGTTGAGGTCACAAAAGTCTGTGCAAACTCGAATGGTGCCATATTTTTAATTGACCGGAATGGGGTTGGAAACCTAGGATGTGTATGCAATGGGGTATATGAAGCCATTTGTATGGAGTTTTTCGATCTTGGCTTTGATCTCCATGGATTTGGAAGCATGAAGGGGGCATTTTTTTTTGTGAACGGGAGCAACGTTAGGCCAAGTGTCAATGTGATGTTCAAAATTGGTTGGGTCTAACCCTATCATTTCAGTGTATGACTATGCAAACACATCTCAATTTTCCTGGAATAAGGCTTTGTATGCGATGATTTCCTATGGGGAACATGCTTCCCCCAAGGTGATTTCTTCCACGACATTGGGTTTGACCGAAATGTTGATTTTGATGGTGGGTGAGATATTGGCCATGTTACCTTCTTCAAATGTGTCAGGAGAGGGTATTGTATTTTTGAACCAGTCTACATGGCCAAAAGGGATGAAATATTTCTCTTCGATGGTAAAAATAGGGGTGTCTTCTAGTGGATGAAAGGATTTGTGTGCCAGAAAAAGGGATCGATGATGAAAATCATCCTAGGGGTAATCGGGTGCACATATGACTTCTAAAATGTCTTCATCGGACTAAAAGGTGATGGAGTATAGGGATTATGTAACAGGTGGGACTGGGGTGTATTTGGTAAAGGTTGGATATCGTCATTCATGCATGAGGTAGATGGACCTATGGGAGATGAATAGTAATTGTCAATAGATGTCATGAACCAAATATCAATATATGAACTAGATGTATTGTGGTATGGAGGAGGGGGAATCTCATAAACCAGTGTTACAGGGGAGTTGGGGGGTTTGGGAGGAATTCCTTGTGTCCTAATGGAATGGATAGATGGGTTAATGGACGAGGATTAATCCTTGATTTCTTGGATGGTGATTGTTTACGATCATGTGTACCGAAGATGGTACACTTGGTGGAATGGGAGATATGGAGGCCCTCTAGTGTGTGCGTCCCTCAATGATGACTAGGAAGCAGTATGCATGATCCAAAATGGATCGAGGAAGGCCTAAAAATAAATTTCCTGGAATCAAATGAAACCAGCATTATTGCATTCGTCTCGTTGTGCTGATTATGGCCATATAATTGTTTCCTCAAACCCACACCGTATGCGAAAGTTATCACGTTCTAATCAAATTCCCAAATAGGAAAAAAGTCAACTGGTCAAAGTCAATAATGATGTCAACAGTACAATAGGTGACGTCAGCATGACATAATGATGATGTCATCATGCTGATGTGGCATCACCAGGAGGTGACATGTGTCACTCAGATTCAACATTTTTGGGATGAGTTGGCACCTATACGGATTTGACACGTGTCACTGTACAACATGACACATGGCAGTTCATACATGACATGGCCCAATGATAGGATGACACATGGTAGTACAAACAATAGCTGCGTTATATGGATGTTGACATGGCAGGGTGACTGTGTAGTATAGACGTTACATGGCACGACATGTGGTTATACAACAAATGACGTGGAAAGTGACTAGGTAGGTGACAGGGTTGTATGAAAGATGACGTGGCAGTTGATTGGGTTGCACAATAGTGACGTGGTAGGATGACTGGATGCTGACTGTGCCATTGAATGTGCTGGTATGGACCAATATGTGGGAGACACGTGGTCCAATCAAAGGGTGCCACATGGCACCCCATATTTTTCCAATGAAAACTAGTTCAAAACATTATTATGGGCAGGGGGATTCGAACCTTTGACCTCACTGAATGGGCAATTACTTAATAACCAAGGGTCCAATTGTTCAGGCTATGTGGAAGGGCTTGACCTTATTTGATCGATTGTTTTTTAAATTGGTGGTGACGTTGTATAAGGGATAAGCCATAGTTGGTGGGAGCCAACCCCGACTGACTAGGGGCTAGCGACCAAGAACTATGCCAGGGAGTTGCACGTGGAGGATTAGCGTGAGGCCATATGGCCAAGCCACATGACCAGGACCCGAAAGGTAAGGGGCCATCGCACCATTTTCAACTCAGGGGCATATGTTAGCGCCCCATATTCCTAGGAGCGCGAAGGAAGGGGTTGTGCCTGAAATTTGTCCAATTTTTGGGTTTTAAACCATATAATAAGATTTTTAATGATTTTAAGCCTATTTTTGATGGAGTTTGGTCATTTTTGGGAGATCTGAGGCCCTTTTTTAGGCCAGATCTTGGGAGGAAGTTGGGAGGTTGTTGCTAAATTCAAACCTATATAAACCAAATGTTCTTGGCAACCCGGGTGAGGTTCAAATAAGGAGAAATGTTGAATAATTTGACAGTCAAAGCCATTTTTATGCAAGGAATCCATTGAGGAGAGGAACTTTGCGGGCTATTTCTGGGATCTTCACTCAATCGTTTTCAGTGTCGTTAGTTGTGTTGGTTTCTTGAGGTCTAGAAAAACATAGCCAGACCATTCTATAATCCATTTGACACTTTTCTAATGTACTTTTGAAACTTTGAAGAGAAATAAGAAAGCCTCACACACTGAGACAAAAGCCCAGAGACGTAGGCGATCTTCCCGAACTCCATTAACAACTTTGTTGTTATGGTTTGTTGATTCTTTGTGCTTAATTTTGAATCTGCATATCTTATTATGGCTTCCATGTTGTATCAGTAATTCTTCCTCTTTATTCCAATTTCTAAATGGTTAATGAACTCATGCTTTAAAACTTAACCATAGTCTTTAAAATATCTTTTCGGATCAAGTGGTATTAGAGCAGGTTGACGGTTGGTTTTTGAGTTTGAATGATCACTAGGGAAAAGATGAATCATGGTGAAGGTGAGCTTGTTGAAGAGAATCCTGATATTGTATCGAGAAAGAGAACTTCTCAAAGTTAGAATATGGCATCGGAAGAGGGACTTTCTCATGACGAGATAGAGTTTCGAAAGACCTTCTTCACCATGTAGGAGATGGTAAAGGTTTTACATGATGATTACTTGGAGCGGAAAATACCGATTCTAGATGAATATTCAAAGGCCAAAAGTGAATAAGGAGAGGATCCTCCTAAACCTCATTCTTCACCTCCTTATTCTCCATCAACTTCTTCTTCTTCAAGTACAAGTTCCAAATCCACCGCAAGAAAACATTCCCATAAACATAAACATGATATGCCTTTACTTAATCTTGATGTGAAGTTTGAATTACCCATGTATGTTGGTGAAGGAAATGTAGAGAGGCTTGATAATTGGGCCAGACAGATGGAAGTTTATTTCAGTGTGCAACAAATCAAGGATGAGGTAACTCAAATAAAATTTGCATCGCTTCGACTTGCAGGCACAACACTCATCGGGTGGAAAAGCAAGTTGCGAAATGGAACGCAACAAGTGGGTAATGTATTTCCATCATGGAAAGTTTTTGTTTCTGCACTTAAAAAAAACATTATCCTTTGGGTTATAAATAGAAGGATTTAAATGAATGGAAAGGTTTTAAACTAAGAAAGGGACAAACAGTGCAATAATACACCAATGAATTTCGTAAGATGGCATTAATGTTAGACATTCCATTACATACCCAAGAAACTCTTATGAAGTATATAGGAGGTTTGCCTGCACACATTCATAACACTGTATTTATGTTTTGACCTACTAATATTGATGAGGTTTATGTTCAAGAAACATACATTGAGGTAGGGAAAATAGGAGTTGGTGTATCATGGGAATCGTCTTCAAGAAAAGAGGACAAAAGGAAGTGGAATGGAAAGAAAGAAAATTCAGTGACAAGAAAGGAAGAGAAGCTCTATTGCAAGCATTACAAGAAAAAAGGGCATGGTGATGACCATTTCTAGAAATTGCATCCTGAGAAGAGACTGAAGTGGTTCAAAGAAAGGAAAGGGAGGAAAACAACTACAACAACAACAACAGGGCGAACAGACTTGGGATCAGATTCCGGTGATGAGTTTAAAATCACAACAGTTGGTTTGACAGGTAAAATTGGTGATGGATATGATTCTAGAAATAAATTGTTTCACATAAGGGTAATAATGAAGCATACTAAGGTCGACACATTGATAGATAGTGGATCTCAATCTAACCTGATTTCAGAAGAAGTGGTTGAACAATTGGGATTAAACACTAAGATGCATCATAAACCTTACTCACTCAAATGGATAAGAAACAATCATCAATTGCACATAACAAAGTAATGCACTTTAAAGTTTTCAATTTCATCAAAATTTGTGGATGAGGTAACATGTGACATGCTACCACTCAATGAATGTGGAGTGCTGTTAGGAAGTCCTTATTTGTATGATCGCAAAACAATATTCTACAGGGAGCATAATGAATATCACTTAATCAAAGAAGGCAATGAATATGTTGTACATGCTCATCACTTAAAATCAAATCAATCTCTTCAAACAATGGAACAATTAAGGAAGGCAACTTATGCAAGAAACACACCTATAATTTTGCCAAATCAAGAAATTGATATTAAGCATGAACATGAGACGATTGTAGAATGGAATTTCAATCATACTTTGATTCAAGATAAGCTAATGTCGTGCAAGTACTACAAACAAATTAGCTCATTTGCAGTCATATTTTTTATGTTATCATTGCTAATGTTTTCAACATGGATGGTAGTGGCTTCAGTAAGATGTGACATGATACAAGTGGATACCAATATGTTGTGATTTATCATGGTTGTTTTTCAATTGATATTGATGAGACAGGTGCACAGGACAGAGTTTAAAGACAGAGAACAAGTGGGGTGGCCTATCCTTCACTTGATCACTGGTTAGTATCCTTTTGGAGGACCAAAAGGTCTTAGTGGGGAGGCATGATCCAAAATGGATCCAGGAAGGCCTAAAAATAAAATTTCTTAGAATCAGATGAAACTAACACCATTACATCTATCTCTTCATGCTTATTATGGCCATATATTTTTTCCTCAAACGGACACCATATGCAAAAGTTATCGTGTTCTGATCAAATTCCCAAACAAGAAAAAAGTCAACTGGTCAAAGTCAACATTGACGTTAGTAGTATGACATGTGACGTTAGGATGATATCATCATGCTGATGTGGAGTCACCAGGATGTGACATGTGTCACTCAAATTTGACATTTTTGGGATGAGTTGGCATATGTATGGATTTGACATGTGTCACTGTACGGATGACATGTGGCAGTCCGTACATGATGTGGCCCAATGACAGGATAACATGTGGCAGTACGGATGTCAGCTTGTTCATATGGATGTAGACATGGAAAAGTAGTGGTTGGTCCCATATGTGGGTATTGACTTTGCATGCAATTGAGTATGAGACATGGATCCAATCAACCCATCAAGAACATGCGATGTTCTAGGTTTTTCTTCACTAAAGGGAAAAGGATGAGGAGAATATAGAAGGACATTGTATAGGTACCTATATTAGGAGTATATGAGGTCAAATTGTTGGGCCTTAGTGATGGATTCATCTTCTATTTGGGGGAGGTTTGTGGCCGCATCTTTAGAAAGGGTAGAAATGAGCGATCAGAGGAACCAATCTAGCCTTTGTTGTGGGGTGGTGTCTACTTTACAAAGGTTAATACGTCTACCCCATTTGTGAATATGGTTCAAAATGTGAGTAATGATGTTTTGTTTACATTCTGACAAGATTTCAGACCCATTATCATGTCAAATAGGAAATTTAAAAAATGACAGGAATGCTTTGGCTAATGATTTGAATGTTGGGTGGGCTCCAGACTTCTTGTCTATGTACCATTTGGATTTTGTGTCGATGAGGGTTCTCTTAAATAACCGTAGATGAATGGAATCATCCATTATGATATTGGAATAACAACACAAGTGGAAGGACATGACATGGTTGGTGAGGTCCTCTCCAGCTTTTACTTCAAACTTAGGGATATCTGAAGGTAGTGTTTTGGGCATATTTGTCCAAGTGGAGTCATGCAATATGGGATCATTTGTCGATTTAGTTAGATCAAGGATATTGAGTGAAGCCAAAAAGGGAATACTAGGAGTGGGTCTTTCCATGTTATGGGAGGAAGTGTTTCCTTGGGAGCTTGTACTTTGTGAAAAATTTTGAGCTCCACCTCCTTGTGTTGGAGGGTTTGTTTGGGAATTGCTTGGGATATTGGTTCCAAGCAAAGTGGCTCCCATTAATCTGAAGCTGAGTACCGTGGAACTAACTAGTGTACAGGGATACATTTAGGGGCCAAATTTCGCCTATGGGCTAATTTTCCATGCTTTTTCCCAAAAACGATTCTCCATTCTAAAAATTATTCTCCCAAATTCTATAAGACAAAATGATTTTACCTTAAAAATCGCCAAAATTTTATAAAAACTATATAAAATCCTTAGAAATTTGAATATTTTAACAACAATATCACCAAACATTTATAGTTGACATATAAAGGACCAGTAAGATTGGCCAAGGTTTCTACATTTCAAAATAAATTCCCATCCTTAAAATTATCCCTGCTGGTGTATGTGATGGTATTGTTGATCTCTCAGATAAATTAGGGACACCGCCCAAAATTGGGGGAAAAATTCTCAAGCATCTAGAATGGTGGGGATACTATGGTTCCCATATGATTCTAGCTTAGAAGTGTGTGTGTGTAAATGGTGGTGAGGAATGATAGGACAATCTTCTTTCATATTGCTTTAAACAATGTATTCATAAAATTGTATGTACTTTAAGTGGTGAAAAAAATAATACATCAAGACAATGTGCAAAGTGGTTTGAGATTTTTGTAACTCCTCATGGGGGAAATAATAAATAAAATAACAAGTTCTCATGTCCTATATGACGTAACCTCCTTCCTCTCAAATAAAAATGGACCTCCAAAAACATTCTCTAAAATGGGGCCAGAACCCACTTGAGGAGAAACCAGTGAAGGGATGAACAACCAGTTATAATGAGGGTTGAAGGGGGCATATCCCGGAAGTACTAGTGATATTTACCAACAACCATTCAAAATCTAACTAAGGTGTGATTGCAGCCCACAAACCCCACCTTGGGTAGATAAATCCTAAGTTTTGGCTACTAATCTACCTCCATCAAGCACACCATTTAGATTTTCAACCTCAGAAATCGATCACAGGGTAGATGCTTTCCAACGGTTGGGTGACCCAAGGATACACACATAGAAAAAATGGACCTTAGCCTTTGACTCTTCATGTTTGTCTCCCTACCTTATGGTATATTAATACTTGAGTGGGAAAATTTTGGCACCCTAATTCACAACTTTAGAAGTTTCAAATGAGAAATGACGATGGGGAGTTATTTGGATCCCTATCCCCAAAATTGGAAATTAGACTACCAAATTCTTTTGTGTTCCTTTTGTGGAGGTTAGAAACTTGGTTGATTATCATTTTTTTTAGAAAGTTAAAGTTGGTTGATTATGGTTGCTTTTAGAAAGTGAAAGAGGGTTGTGAATTTTTGGTCATGGAATAACTTCATTCTTTATGAAGGTGTGCCAAAATACCCTTTTCTAAACAAATGGATCCCACAAGAGTTTCAACTATATAGAAAAAAGGTTTTTGAATAAGTGAAAGTGTGTGCAAGGAGTGGTGATGGTGAAACACGTTTTTAATAAGTTAAATTCAACATTTCAGCATTGTGGACATCGTGTGTTCCTTTACTTATATTTCTTAGATAACTTACTAATATTTTTTGAAATTAACCTTGCAAACAAAAGGGAATTCTAAGCTATAATGGTGGATATGATAAGCCTTACTTGGACCCTTTATCTTCGTAAGATGTTTTGTAATCTAGAAAATTTGAAACTAGTCCTAGATTGTGAGCATGTGGGCATGTGTGGGCCTTTATAACTTCTTTAAACTCCTTAGGTGACTTACTCTAACAATTTGAAAACTATTTTAGAATTGCATGCATGTGGGCATGTGGGCTCTTACAAATATTTTAAGATTTAGTTTTCAGTAAGTAAGTGGAGAGGATTGGCCTCTTTTTGATAGTGATTTGATTTACCAAGGGAGGTAGAGAATTATGTAGTCAACCTCGTTTTTTATTTCCAAGGTTACCTTAAGGTGAAAGGAAAGAGAATACTCAAAGTTTGGTTTATATGGTCTTCTAGTCCTAGTTTAATATGATGAATTTTCAAAATGAAATCTTTGTTCTGAAATTCAAATGCAAAACCTTTTAATCCATCCATGTGGAAATCAAGGAAATCAAAGATATTGTGGTTCCTTTTAATATCCCTAATTATCTATGTGTTATGTGGGGTTTATGCATGAAAGAATGAGATATTATCCTACTTGTAATAGGTTTTATAAAGTGATAAAATAAAATCTAAACTATTGAGTGGCAGTGGGAAACTCAAACCTTACAATTTTACAAAAATAAGACAAATGCGTGGAAGAATAAAAAACAGTTGCACACAATGTCCAGATCACGCATTTGGAGAGTTTTGATAGAGCACATATGTGTATGAACTATGCATATATTCTCCTCAAACCTGTGCACATGAAATAAAGTTAGCGAGATGAAATTTTGAAACAAATCTCACTATGGGGTGAAATCCTGCTCTCAAGTGGTGAGTTTAGGTCAGTTTTGACCCCTCCACATACAAACAAGTAAGAAAGAACTCTCTAATAGTCTAATTGGGGATAATTTTGATTTAAGTCCCCAGCATGGTTGCCAATATATTGGGTTCCTTTTGGCACAAGGGTGATCAAAAAGGGGTCCCTTAACTATATAGTTAGGCTATTCATAAAACATAACAATATTTAGTTGGTTAGTGGCTCAAATAACATAAAGAAACAAGAAATAAACAACAATGAAATAAATCTAAACTAAGAAAACAATAACTTGAAATGAATGCACAAAGAAAAGACAAGAGAGATATACCAAGTAAATAGAGCTTTGATTTGATACTCTTTGGATAAATATGGGAACTTATGAGTCCCCCCTTCCTCCTTGGGAAGGATATTGAGTCCCCAAGTACAAATTCTTCATTCTACTATCAATGGATAACAAAGGAAAATGGTAAATAAAAGAGTGATGGAATACTCAAGAGGAGAGAGTCCTAACACTTGCTATGGATGCCTAAAGATTTCTAAGAATAGGATGGCTTCCAAAAGATAAAAATGAGCAACATAATAATACTCAAATGCTTCATCTTTTTTCTATACAAAGGCCCTTTATTTATAGGAGGATGACAATATTTTTCTTAACTGGTTCTAAATGTGAATGAGAGGCCCTTGGAGGTACTTCCCATCCTTTTTAGTGATCCCAAGGAAAACTTTCAGGGCAATTTTGGGTATGGGGTATCCCCTTCATCCAAAAAGTAGTTGAGGCCCGACCAAACTCATCAATGCATTGTTTCTGTGTCCATGCGGGTCTTCTGACTATCAGTCACGCACTCTGTGCATTGTACATCATGCTATCCCACGCAAATGTGGACGCACTGCTTTGGCTAAATGTGCGCAGATTTCTAGAGCCACTTTTACATAGTTTTATGATTGTCTTTCCAAACTGAGTGTAATCCTTCCATGCATATTGGTAGTATGTTGTATTTTTGTTAATTGTTTCTTCATCCATTGTATGTATTTGTAGTGAGTCATTTTACGGTGATAAAATTATCTACATATTTAATATAGATTCTTCTATTGATCTTTTTCTAACCAGCACCAACCAATTCTAATAGAAATCCCATATGGATCATTTATTAAGAAGTAAATGCATGTACCGGATTACCTTGGGAAAGGAAAAAGAACTCACTAATGATGAAAAGAAAGTTAAATGGGATAATAGGAATGAAGAAGCACGTGGAATGATTGGAATCTCGATCTCTCATGATTTAAGGCTCCACCTTCAAGAAATTGATGACCCCAATGAAGCTTGGGAAAATCTTGAATCTTTGTTTGATAAACACAATATCATTCGAGCACATCAGTTAGAAAATCAGATATTGAATTTAAGTCCAAATGATTTTTATTGCATTGAATACTATCTATCTAAGTTTAAAACAATTAGAATTTTATGTGAAGAGTGTAGAATAATGTTGGAGGAAGAGCGTTGCATCTATATTATTCTTTCTAATATAGGTAGTGCATATTCTATGTTTGTATCTACCTTTTATTCTATGAGAGAGGCTCTAGGGAAATCTTATAAAAAAACCACTCTTGAGTTCTTTTGTGATTCTTTTATTAGAGAGCAAGATAAACTTGTACAACTTGGAGTGATCAACACTGCAGGTACCTCCAACAAAGCCTTAGTCGCCCAACAAAAAGATAAACCGAAGAATCCCAAGAAGCAACATCCTTTCCACAACAACAAGAAAAACAAGGGTCCCAAACCCACTCAGCCAAATTCAGCTCCTAGTGGTGACAAAGGATCAAAATCTAAAAATAAGAAGACTGGAAGACATTGCAACTTTTTTGGGAAAGATGGTCATGATGAGTCCAAATAATTCAAGAAGATGGCATCTTTAGAAGCAATGATGAAGAAGCACAACATCAGTATTGATTCTACTTGTTATTCTTCTTCTTCTCATGGACATGGACTTTCTGCTTTAGGTTTCTCCTTCAATGCAACTTATAATTCTTCTTATTCTGATGAGTGGATTATTGATTCTGGAGCATATTATCATATGGTTAAGGATAAATCCATATTTTCTTATCTAAATGAATATAACAACAAGAAAATATTTGTTGGTGATGATAGATCTCTTATTTTTGTAGGATCTGGAACAATTCAAGTAGA